>BGZK01001966.1:0-90488 GCA_005406025.1 Eumeta japonica | reverse complement strand
GAAGATGCGTGTGTTTATAATAAATAGAAATGACTTCCATGAGTTCAGCCTTAGATTTTAAAATTCATAAGAATTTCTTAGTTTTTTTTAACATTGTTACATTCATCCATTGTTTCATGTTTTTTTTAAATGCTTATGAAGAAATCGCAACTTTCGACTTTAATTACTAAAGCACGAAGTTTAATAGCCGCAGCGTAGATTTTAATGAAATGAAAAGTGAAACGGATAATTAATTTTATAGAGGATATGTCGACGAGTCTGTGTAAAGTTATTTTGGCTATTGTTGAAAGTAAAATATGTCGGCATTATCTAAAATCAAAATCCACGTCAGAGAAATTTCAGTTTTTTTTTAAGAACTCCCGTAAATTAAAGAAATTTAAAGTCTAATTATAATCTAGCAATATAAGTAAGTGCGAACTTGTGAAGAAGTGAAAATGCCCAATTTACTATGGAACACATGCCGACTAATAATTTGGCCTGTTTCATACTATCCATTTCGAAAATCATATCATTACAAAAATAAAAAAATTCAAACACCCATCCAGTGGCATATTATTAATGTCACTTATATTTCAACGTCTAAAAGTCCCTTTTATACTGCTTTCAATAATATAATTACGTCTAATCACTTTCATGAACTGATTTTAATTGTAGACGGTTATGGCCGCTTTTGCAACGGGCAATCTCCTATGCCGCAGTAGGTTGCACGATGACCCATAAAAATCCATGTATACATACGGAAATTTCAAATACGATTATGTCAATGTCTGTATGTTCTTAAAATTATTATGGTTGTAATTCATCAGGGATGAATCCCATATTATTTAGGATTTCTCACGAGAACTAAATCGCCATTTGTGTCGTGTTGTTGCGTTTGTCTAAAATATTTTAAATTCGCAGGTACAGGGCGTTCTTGATTCCATTATATTCTATTGGACTTCCTTATTGAATACAAAAACATAGCTTTAAAAAGAAGGACTCACAAACGCAATGACGTCACTAATAAGAAACTATGACCTTGCGGGACAATGCCACAACTATTAAGTTTAATTACCAAAATTCGATCGACACATTTCCATACAAATTTAGACCTAAATGTAAAAGGATAAGAGTTATGTTAATTTATAGCTTACATATTAAACAAACTCATTATTAATTCTACGGACTTTGGCCATGTGAAAGCAGAATTATTAGAAATTTAGTAAAATTGAGGTTATGTGACAACTTAGATCTATCATCTATTTTTGGAGTACAGTAAAGATTTTTAGATAGATTTATAAGTGGTTAATGTATTAATACTGTTATAATGTTAAGAAACATACAATTGATAGAGTTAAGATGATGAGTAAAGAGATATTTAAAAATAAAACACTTTTTTTTATTACATTTTATTACAATTAACACGTCATCTAAGAAGCGCACAGGTGGTAATATATTTTCTTGGTACCTAGACCATGAAAGGTATCATATTATACATATCAAGTTCGCGCAGCAGCCTACAATCCGTTTGCCTACAACGCAATCACAATAGTACTTAATTATTGCCTCCCTACCTTTGCAAGCGTTGTCAACTAAAATCTAAATAAAATAGATGATAGATTGTCCCTGTCCGCTTAGGTTACAGGTTACAAGACCCGAAGTTTGTAATGAGAAAGCAGGCTTATGGAAAAATATCATAAAACAATTGGGAATATTCAAAATGTACATGCATTAGAGAAAAATACAAATGAACGACAGAAAGTGATCAACAAGGAAATCGGGAGATGCCAACTGTCACGGTCAGCGCATCGACTAAAAAAAATACCCAATCCATTTTTAGACGAGAGTCGATTGTAAGATAGTTTATTATACCTTTATAAAAGTAAAACTAACGAATGTTTCAATTCTAAATGCTAATAATAATTTTTATTCTTATTTTTCTTGAGAAAATCAATCAGTTTACGAGTTTTTTCCTAAAAAGATGAACTTGTATACATTGCATTTGAATCGACAAAATTATTTACTCAAACCCTCAACTTATTTTGGTGTTCTCATTTCTCAGATTGTAAGTTGTATTGATTTTTTTTTATTATGAAACAAAAAAATAGGACCGATTTTTTAAATCATGTCCCAACTTATTACAGTCGGGCGCATGAATTTCCATCTCCTTTACAAACATATCTGTGTTCAAGCTTTTAGAGCTCAACAGCATTAATAACATATATGTCCAGCTAAATATTAGTATCACATATGTTTATGTCGGAATTTCAGGTCAGAATCCCATGACTCACTCTAACCTCCACCAGCTCATTTTCCCAGTTCATCGGATATCCTGCCCCTTCTCAAGAAGTCAGCAACACACTGGTGACTCGTCTGGAGTTGAGACTATCATCGGGAAGCGGTGATTGTCTGCTCTCTGGTGGCTAACTCTCTTTCTTTAGCCCCTCGAAAGTGCTATAAAAAAAATTACACGCCTGGTACGTAGCTGTACTCGTGCTCAACGTGCAGAAAAAATTTTTGCGTTCAACACTTGTTGAATTAGTGTGTTTCCGTAGACACATTCTATACTAAAAAGCCTTCTCAAAATACGTCTAGGTACAGACTCATACGATTAGAGTCTCAGTGAAGTTGCCTTTTGCATGACTTATTCGGGCAAAATTTTAATCAGAAACTCGTTTGACGACTTCCTATAATAAAACGTAGAAGCAGACGGCGCTCGTTACGTCGGGGCCTAATTCTGTAGCTCGCTGCTGCGTCGATAAATAACCGCCGAGACGAAGGTAAGGGGGTTATTCCATTTTTTGAAAGTAGATATTTGAAAGTGGTTATTTTCTCGCCTTTTAGTGTCCAAATGTGAAATCCCTATTTGAATTCAGAAACTAAAATCTCTGATGTCTGGACTTAAGTATCATCATAATTTGTGCAAACTTATTCTATTCTATAGTAATGAATACTCATACTTTCTTCATTCCTTCTCAACTACACTCGGCTAGCGTTAGGAACAGGAGCACACGTGTCCGACATCGTGAAACGTTTACAAATACAAATGATGACCATAATATCTGTAGCTCGTGTTCTGCTCCTCTATACAAAAAAAAATTGAGGGTGGAACGGTCAGGTCGTTTCTTTCAAATCACATCGTAAGTGCGGAGATCGAATCCTGACTATAGGCGAAATGACCGATGATTTTATAGCTTAAGTCGATTTAAATTATTTACTTCGTATCTCGGAGGATACTTTAAGCTGTCGGTCCTGGATGTCTTTTTCATATTGGTAACAACGGCAGTTTGCAACTTGACCCTCACTGGGCCAATATGAAGAGATTAAGGTTCGAGCTCCTCAATCTCTAATCGACCGCACGACACGGTATACCGACCAAAAAAGTCATGACATTACGGCAAAAATGTCTTGTTTACCATATACCGCATAAAAGTCATCGACGTAAAGTTGATGAATGATATACAGATAAATTTATTTAGATAAACTATATTTATTTATCTTCCTTGATAAATAAAATAAAACGACTGACATTAATGTCTCAATAATGACAATTATCTATGCGATATAAATATCGACTATTATCAGATTGACCTCCACGACCGTTCTCGATGCCTCGATCGTGCCGATGCGTTATCCTAATAAAATTAATTTTGTTTAATGTAAATAAAATAAATTTCGCTTTCATCCATCGGCATAACGTTAGCGAATCATAAATTATTCCGTATTTTATTAAGATCCCTACATATTATCTCACGATAAGAAATCGAGAAGGCGTTCCCAACAAATTTTATGTGTTTTATTTAATTTATTTTAGACGTACCGACTTGCAGGCAGAGGGTGCGGGCGCCGGGCGATATCGACAAACGATAGTCGTTAGTCACCGACGGCGCTTGTCCCCTAAAAGCAATTGGGCGTGTGGACTACACGTTTTGTCGATGCTATTGATTGTAGGCTCACTAAATATCTTGTACGTTAAATGGACACTTTAAATGCCGTACAATAGTATGGTATCAACCCAGCGCTGGTGTGTAGGCCGCATATTCTTTTGGTTTTTCACGATAGTACGAAGTATTGATTCACACGTAGTCTTAGGACGGAAAATGAAAATTTGGAACAAGTCAAATAACGTTTTCATATCGCCTGCATTGAAAATGCCTAGTTTCATTGCTGTTGAGCCGACAGAAACTAATCAATTTCAGACCAATGCTACCGTCGCCGGGCAGCAATTGAGCAACTCCTGCCCGCCGGGCAGGAATTGATCATTTTCTGCCCGCTGAACGAAGTTGCAGATTTATTTTCAATCCTGTCAGAGTATCTTTTGTTTATTTCATGCCTTTATAATTGTCATTCTAACCGTCGAAATCGAAAGTTCTTGTTAATTTTGATTTCCTCAATAAATTTACGTAATAAAATGGTATTATCGCTATTTGTCTGAAATAATCTAGTTCTTGTCGGCTCCAGACAATGAAACTAGCATTTTTAATACAGTTGATATGAAAAATATAGTGTGTGACGCGGGATGAAACACGATTTCAGACCGAGTGATGTCAGCCCTCGCTTCGCTCGGGCAGCCAACTTCACTCTGGTCTGAAATCGTTTTGTTTCATCCCTAGTCACACGTCTAAAATAGTCAAAATGATGATAAAGGCAATACATGTTGAAAAAGTGTGCGTGTTATGAACCTTATATGAAATAAGTGTATTGGTAACTCGATGAAACTGTGGAAGAACTTGAAACGGCGAGTCATACCAAGTAAAAAGTACTTAGACCTGCCAGCGTACTTTATAGGCCAGGGCCGAATCCTTTGAAAATGATAAAAAGTGAAAAAAAATTAGAACAGGATGAGGCCCATTACTATAGGAAGAAAATATAAAAAATAAGAAAAATAAATTACGGGCGACTTCAGGTTGGGAAAGGGCGGGGGGGTGAATTTTTAAGGGTGAAAAACGGTTTATCGTGATTCCCGGGAAAACTACAACTCCTATCGAAAAAATTTAAAGAGTAAAGTTGTAAGTTATTAAAAGATCTGCAACTTTTGTATTTACACTTTTTTCAAATAACTTGACAATATCTGCGAAAAATCAAATTAACCGACTTTTTAGTTTTTTGTTTTTAACTCGTACAAAAATTCTTTTTTTCAAAAATTTGGTATAAACTTACCTTGTTATGTTCCAAACACGCCCTTATATTTTTGATTGAAAATATTGATTTTGTTCCCCTTATTTTGATGTTACATCGAAAAAGTAACCTTATTTTGAATCGAAATCTTAAGTCAAAAGAGTAGCTTTTTAAAAAATATGAGCCGCTTTTTGTTTGTGTAAACTTATTTTTTCTGATGGTATACAAAAACGTACATTCCTGTGAGAAAATGTCAATTTTTGACAAACATAGTTTAGAAACACACTTACCCGACGGGCTGGAGAATTGCGAAAGAGACACCTTTACCTAAGAAGCCTAATCCTTCTCAAATTCAGGAGTTAGATCAAGGTAGCATTCTATCACATACGTCAAAAATAATAGAGAGAGTGGTATGTGACCAGCTATCGAAATATTTAGAGAGAAACAACATTTTACCAGAACACTAATCAGACTTTAGCAAAAATCGTCCGACTGATACTACGTTGCTCGGTGTTATTGATAATATTTTGCAAACACAAGACACTGATAACAATGCTTTCATAGGTTTGACTATATTTGACAAACAAACTATGGGTTTGAAAGGGCAACGGTTGAATGATTCAATGGTTATCTACATGATCGTGCACAAGTTGTTGAAGCATGTAGTATGGACGGCATAAATAGACTATCCTCCTTGAATGCATTGACAAAGGGTGTCCCGTAGGGCTCAATATTAGGTCGTCTACTCGTATAGTGCCAACATGACAAATCTAAAAACCAGTCAATGATTTGCAAGTATACCAACCTGTGGTGGCATCTGATGCCGCAAAATGTGCAAATTCTGTAAAGGATGAGCTCGAACGCCTAACGTATTTGTCTAATAGGAATTCTTTGATTTTGAATCCAAGTAAGTTCAAATACATGACGCTTGCTACAAAACGTCAAATAGATAACACATTGAAAGTTGTTGGTGATAAAAATTTAGTCATCAGGGATAAACCAAAAGAAAGAGTTACCGAGGTCAAAAATCTGGATCTGTTAATGGACGCCATTGGCGTATCCAGGTTCTGGGCCGGGGGCGGGCGGGCAAATCAATTTTTTTATAAGCTAGGTGCTTATAAAGAATAAAAAACTTAAATTAAAATAGATATTATTTTATATAAATTCCTTAACTAGGTACTTATACAATTATACAGTGGCTATTTTAAAAGTGATTTTTGAGAGAATCGAAAGAATCGCTCATACCTTTAACAATTTTCTGTGCACATTGAGCATGCAAAGCCCATTTAATTTATCTTCGGTCATAGTCGATCTTAGCCACGTTTTTACACGTCTAAGTGTGCTGAATGACCTTTCAATTGTAGCAGTGGAACAAAGCATTGCCAGCAAAATTTCTAGGGCTATCTTCACCTTCGGGTAAAAAGAATCTGCTTCTTGCATTAACTCCGCTATTCCAATACTTTCAAAATCCTGCTGCTGCTTATTTATCCATAAAGTGCGCCATAGTTCGGCTTGAAATGGGATCCCTTCTAATCCATAAAAATCAAATACTTCCTCCATACATTTTTGTCATTTTAATTACCTGAGTAGGGTGTAACAATGAAATAATAAACGCTGGTGAATGATAATTGCTAAATCTCGCCTCTAATAAAGATGACAAAGAATCCAAATAAGGCACCCATAACGAGCGACGAAAATACTCGCTAAAGGAAGCAGCTGGTTGATTTGCCCTATGTTGTTGTCGGCTTGCTATTCTTGGTAAACGTAGCTCAGTGTTCAAAGCCGTAGCAATTTTTTCAGCTGATTTGATTAAATCTTCGCTCTCTTCTTCCGCGGAACGCCGGTGTTCTGCAACTGCAGTAGTTATTGTTTGTATATGTTCTGCACATCTTAACATGTATAGCGTTTTAGATTGCAATATGTTTGTCACGGGTTGCATCATAGAATTATATTTGTCTATAATACATAGAGCAAATATAAATGTGGTTTGGCTGATATGCCAGTGCAGGTTTTCGCCAGTGGTTCTGGTGGTCATTGATTGATTATGGTCGGACCGGACCGGGCAATCCGGTATAGTCCATTGTCCGCGTTTTTGGCGTCGTATTCGGCGTATTAGCAAATCTGGTAATTTTTTCAGCCATCTTTGGGCATCCATTTTTTCCAACTCCACAAAACCCATAAATTCTTCCTTAACATTTTTTTCCTTTTTAATCGTAACATCGAAGCCCTATTGCTAGTTATTCCTTACCAGATATATCTGCTGATTCATCAGCCAAAATACTGAAGGCACTTGCGGCTCTAATGTTATCGACCATTTTTGTTCTTATTAGGATACCGCATATGTCTAAAATTTCATTTTGTACTTTCGGGGACGTATATTAAGCATTCTTTTGACCCTTCTCTAAATGTTGCCGTGAAATCTCATGACCAGATTTGATTTGAGCAAATTTGAAAAACGCCGTCATCTTTTTCTTTTCCTCTCAATGGCAAATCATGTATTCCATAAAAAACTATTGTACTGATTATAGGTTGCAATGCATTTCTATTAGTTTCAATAATTTTTTCGTGACCTGTTTGTAAAGCAACTTGTACGTTTGTTTTAATGTTGTTAAAAGAATTGGCAGACGCACTCGACTCTCTGTGCCATTGAGTATCTACATGCGCTTTACAATAAATATGTATACCATTATACTTAGTATACGGTCGAACAATTAGAGATCCCTGTACACCATGTGCAACTTTCGGCGTAAATAAAACACAAAACAAACAAAACGCACCCTTCTCTTTTGAGTAAGCTTTTTGAGTAAGCTAGCCATGGTTTGTACATTTCTAACCAAAAGTGGTTAAATTTGCGTTTTAAATGTGTAGCATCACCAGCAAAATCATACATTTCTGGAGGTACCCAGCATCGCTTTAACATTTCCATTCGCTTCTTCGTTGTCAATCGAAAGACCGTCCAACCCAACAACCGATATCGTTTTCATGAAAATTTTCTTCATCATCCAGAATGAACGTAGATGTAGATGCACGAGATTCAGAAGCTACCTCATTAACAATATTGCAAAGAATTTACGGTTTCCGATTCTGAATCTTGCGGGTTTCAAATGAGTTACACAATTTTTTATTAGCAGAATAAGATTGTGTTATTGGCGCTGAATCCACCTCACTAGACTGTTGCAACTGCTTACTGCAACTGGCATCATCATCCTCTGTATTTGTAATTTTCCGTTTTTTTGCTGCAAAAATTAAATACGGTATCTAGATAAGATACTTAGTTAGCAGAGACGTCAACATTATCTAGGGGGGGCAGCTGCCCCCCCTGCCCCACTCTGAGTACGCCCATGATGGATGCTGACCTCAAATTTAAAAACCTTATTTTAAATGTGGTCAAAAATTGTTTTTAGAGACTTAAAATATTATATTCAATGCGTGATTATTTAATTGTTAACATACGCGTCTGTCTTTGTGAAGTACTCATACTGTCAAAATTTAATTATTGTGACATTGTCAATGGGAATTGTATTCGTAGTCGTTTGCAAAGATTGATACAACGAGTCCAGTACCCATGTGCTTGTTTTTTGTTGCCGGATGCCTCCCCGTTTCTGTATCATGTAATATTTAAATAAAACAATCATTAAACATTCAAGCGAGGAGACAATTACGTCTTGCAGTGTTGTCGTTTAGTTTTGTTAATTGGGAAGTTCCTAGTTACTTATTCAACAAATTAAACTGGTCATTAGATAAGTACAAGGTCAGGGCTATCTTGCTCCGAATTGCTCCGAACCGCAGCGTTTCGTGGTAGTTTCAGGTTTGCGGCGTTGAAATGTTGTAATAATCTTCTTCTGCTTGTACGGGTTGTGACCAGTAGACAAACTTTTAAACGAAAACTGAAGGATTATTCGTACAGTCACAGCATACCTAAGTTACCGTTAATATCCTTCGCTCTACTTGGTACATTCTGATGAAATATATCAATTGATTTAAGAATTTCACTAATTATGTAGTATAATATAATATTAGTTTATTTATTAGTATAGTTTTTAGTGTTATAATAAATTATTAAAATAGATAATGATATTTATTGTTATAGTTTTCATAATAATAGGTATAATAAAATTATTAAGCATCTGTTTATGTATAGGCTATTATTCATTTATGTATGTGGTTAGTTTGTTTAATAAAATGCCGTGTTCCTGGGCTGGGCGGGAGTATAACAGTAATATACATACAAGCTTGGTGTGATGCTCCTGCGTGGATGTTGGCACTGGCTGAAAACCAGTGCTCTGAGTTTTTCTCAATCTATTGCAAAAGCTGAGGCAGTGGCCGTTTAGTTGCTAAGGAGATATTTTTAGTTCGATAGTCTCTTAGTTAAAAGTATTAATATTGGATTTCACGTTATATAATCTTTTGTGTATTTGTACTTTGTCTCTGAGCAATTAATAAATGTCTTTCTTTCTTTCAAGAAGAATAAATACCGAAGTACCGTAACAACGGACATTGCTCACTGAATCAGCAATTACAAGTAGCTAAGAGCATGCACGGTACACTACGGTAGAACCGATATCCGGAGAGGAAGAAAGGATCTTACGTAGCGAACACGAAACAGACTTTGCAGCATGATGGTTTTACTTGATCACGCGCCGTCGACACCCCCGCGTGTCGTCCGACCGCGTTCAGTGAAATTATTATAGAAGTCCAGCTATATACCATTGCCGACCAAATTATTCCTACTACAGGGGGAAGTTATTAGTGGGTTTCAGCCCCACACTACCCGCATCACCTCACGGTGTCAATTATTCTGCGACAGTACACTAAGACCAGTAGTTGGATGATTGACACACTTTTAAATTGGTTTGGGAGCATTTATCTATACACCATCTCTTTGAGAGCATACGTTAAGTCTAGTCAAAGGCAGCTTGTCTTTGGTTACAACAATCTCCTCCACCAATCCAAAGTATGCACACATCACTTCAGTTAAGACGAAATCCGTACCTGCAAATTTTTTCTAATAGCATTTTCGAAAAGCAAATAGACATGCGAATAACCAGAGATTAAGTGGGCACCACCGTCCATGGATACTCGCGACCCTAGAAGAGTCGCCAGTGCGCTATCGGTCTCTTAGGAATATTCGATAGAATGGGATATTTGATGGAAGAAGAAATGGGCTGATATAGTAAGAGTAGAGCGAGAGAGTGGGGGAAATAGGGGGAGTGTGTTGATAGAGGATAGTGGATTGATTGAGAAGGAATGTGGTAATAGAGAGCTAGTGGGCCACTGGAATTCTCATTCACTGAACGAAAGACTTAGAAGTAGGTTTAAAGAAATTGGAATTTCAACTGTAGCATCGCAGTTAATATATGAAAAATTCATAAATCTAAGAAAAAATTTGGATTTTTTTTTTATAAAAATATTGATAGACATAATTTCAATACTAGAAATAAAATAAAATATATTTATATGTAAATCGACTGCATAAGGTCATGAATTCATTTATGGGGTTCTGTGTGGACATATTGAATAAAATTCCTTAGGATATAGAAAATTTACTCTTATACAAATTTAAAGTTTTTATTAAGCAAACACTTAAAAAACTAAAAAAAGGGTATTATACAATCACTGAATATTTACAGAATAACGGACATAATCACCTCGACATCCTACTTATTTATTTTTCTGCAATAGTTTTACATATGATTGTAGTTCCATATAATTTTGGTTTGAAAAGAGCTACCATCAAATTTCTTTCTCGTTCTTCTTAACTGACTAACGATCGGATTGTAATTTAAGAAAGACAAGGTAATTTTTAAGTACTGTAATTTCTTTACATTTAAAGATTTGAATCTTCAAATTTGTCACAACATTTTGTGACAAATTTGAAGTGAAGTGTGAACCTACGAAATAAAGGTATTTTGAATTTGAATTTCATACGCAAAAGCAGGAACTGTTACTTCACGTATGTATTCTGTATGTGGTATCTCACCAGAACCAGCTGATTTTTGTTCTAAAGCCAGCTATAAGTTCGACAATTATAGACCGATTCCGAAATATTTTCTTATGTTTGAAAGGCGATCTCATAGTCGCCAAGTCAGAACCGGATGATGGGATCTCCGAAATATCAAGAGATTCCCTCAAATATTATTGACATATAGTGAGTGTATACGCATAGTGTGTTTGAGCTCTTTTTGTTTTTGTTATTTAAGTTTGTGTGTGGTGGTAGTTATCATCTCATGCTATTGATCCAATAATGGAAGCCACAGCACTCTTTAACGATTAGGAGTTAGGGAATGATGCTGCAATTTGTCGCCAGAAAATAATCTTCAATGCTTATTTGTAAAACATAGAATACACAGTATTGAAATTATTCATCAAATTTTTAAACAGAAATTAAATTCCAGCATAACATTTTAGCAGGAGCACATCGGAACTCTTTAACGATAACAGTAGATATGGGATAAATTTATTTAATGTTGAATTGAATGCACATATGACCTGCATGAATATTAGACCTTTTATATAATTTATTAATTTGTATAAGTGTAATTTGGTATTTACACTACAACTGAGAATGTAAAGACCCTGGAATGAGTACCAGCGGACAATAATTTCGTGATCGGTGATACTTCTTTCCTGTGTGGTCCGTACAAAAGTAAAGAAGATGACTTGACAATTTTATTCACCATGGTGTAATTAATCCACTTGCAAAATAGCTAAATGAATTATAAAGTTATAATTGCTTTATAACTAAAAAATGCGAAATAAAATAACTTGTAAAAATAAATACATCGCCTTCATATTCGTATTTAATTATTGCTTAAATTGATTTGAAGAACAACCCATTAGTTGTTTTTGGAGTCGGTTCCAGCTAAAGCAAAGCAATGTATAAATATGAAACGTTAAATAATGAATCAAAAAAGAGATTTTCTTCTGCTAAGGAGGCACAATAAGTTTGTCTTTCTTAAATTTAGTGAACTTATAATTTACCTTATAATTTGCTTCCTAGTATAACCAATTAAGGTTAATTGAATTTACTCCTGGTTAATAATTAAAGTTTTATATTGTCAAGTAAGCATCCGAAGATATTTTATAGACTTAAATTGACATTATTTTAATACAATACTCACGTAAGTTTTATGTCTTTTTTTACATCCACTCTAAAGTGACGAGTATGATGAAAGATTTTTAAAAAGCCAGCAATTGTAAAACTATTACTATAACGATAGAAGGATTGCCACATTAAATTATCGACTTAAAGAAATAATCACATAAATATACGTATAGGCTTAACAGCCTATACGTATTTATGTTGTTGAATTGTGAGTGGCCATGCCAAATAAATTATATATGTCATAACTGACATATATAATTTAATTGGCATGGCCACTCACAACACGAAAGTGAAAAGGAATATTAATACAGTCGACATAAAATTATAATAATTACTTATATATTTAATAATAACCTTGTCCAAGCGAAAAATATACCCACTTAATTGTATATGACAAATAACTTCACAGGCCTTATTTAATATAGTACGTTTTTTAGTTCTGGTCTTTTTAAAATACTTGATCTAATCCTTCTAAAGTAAACAGATTAACGTTTGTTACATTCACCAAGAACAAAAATTACACATTACTTCTCCATCCAGCACATCATGGTCATGGAGTGTTCTTCGAGAACGCAGTTTCAAATTGAAACCCAAAGTTTCCAACTACAATTGTGCTGGAGACACCTTCGCTAACATTATTTACAGCTTTAAACACGAGACCCTAAAGGTAGCTTGACCACGAGATCCTCAAGATGACCAATGTGAAAACCATCGACCAAAACTGTTAAGAAATAGTACGTTAATAGCAGCAACGGTTCTCTAATCTGTAATCGAATCTGTCCTTATTTACTAATTAGTAATCAATTTTAATTGCAGGCCCAGTGCTCAATTTAATTGATGTTATGATCTCGTCGTGATGTTGAAAACTGATGACGCTGATAAAAACTCGAGGATTCTAATCAAACGCGCCTAAAGCACTGCTTTGAAAGTAAAAAAAAACGGCAACGGACACACGTACACACAACCTCCGAGATTAAAATCATAATTATACCGGCTAAGCTCCGGCACAGATAAAAAAATATTTACTGTTAACACAAGCTCGCAATCTATCTAAATATAGTCCAGTGGTGGATGTGAAAATAGATGGAATATCAAAACATCAATCTGGCTTTTATAATTTTATTCTCAATAACGCAGATACTTTATTAATAATTATGTTATTGTTCCTTCCAAGCGTATCTTGGATCAATATGTATATAATAAACAGTAGGAAATTAAAATATCTATTTTTATATATCTCCAAACATTATTCAATTTAAAACATTAAAATAAATTATAAAATAACAACCAAGCAGTTTATAATACTACATTCGACCGTGGCTTCGCTTCATTATCGTAGAACGAATTTCTTCATTTTTTAGAGTTCGGAGCCAAATCGGTAAGAACGGAAACCTTATAATTTCGTCATGTCCGTCCGTCCATCCGTATGTAACAAGCATTTTATTCAAAATATACAAGACGTATATTGATGAAATTTATAGAGTAGGTGTCTTGTATAAGCCGTTACTTAGTTTGGTGGTTAAATACCAAAAATAAATATTTCTAAAGGTGGCATACCATACATGTAACAGAAGGTGGAAAAAATTTTTTCAGTAAAACATTTTTCATCTAAACATGTGTACGAAAGTGGTGTATATCTACAAAAACTGTGCTTCTCAACAAAAGTACGTAAGTACCATGAAGATACGCTCTTTTGCTAATGCACTTTACACTAATTTCAGAGTACTAGTCGACATACCTACTTGTTTCTTTAGTTATAGGTGACTAAATTGTTTATAACTATTTTGTTCGGGAAACATGGAAAAGTATAACGACGTACTTTTTTCATTCGTAGTACATTTATTTGTAAAAATGGCTTCGGAACCCTATAATGAGCATGGTCCGACATGCTCTTGGCAAGTTTCTTCTTTTCGAGAACAAGATTTTTGTAAAATAATGCGCCTTAAAAAGTAAAGTAGAAAAATTAAAAAAAAAATCGTATATATATGTTATAAAATAGATGTATTCGTAAATTAAACTACATATAAATATATGTATTTAATAGAAAAACCATAACTATTCATTGATTATACAACGAAAATTTTATTGCTTAATTTTCACGGTTACGGTGTAACGAGCTACTGTCCTTATCGATCTATAGAAGATAAGGCCATTTAGATCGAGCTAAAGTAAATAACGAATAAAATAAATATCATGTTGAAGGGCACGAGCTTATTTCCAGCACTCCTGAAATAACAATTTTCTTATGTAAACGATAGTGATAAAGATTGTCTATAGAGGGCGTGTGTACAACACACACGCCCTCTATAGACAATCTTTAGCATTTTTAACATCGCAAATAAATTTATGAAAAATTAACAAAATTGAATAATTATCACAAACTGGGTATTTATAGTCCGAGTTCCGAAAATCGGGTTTTTCTCTCATCTTGACATTTTAGGGTTCTAAGAATCTATTCTGACCATTTACCGAGTGATACCTGTACGTTTCTTATGCGTTTGTCTGTGTCCTTGTCCGTCTTGTGTCTACCTGTGCTGTATCTGCTTGTGTATGTGAATGTGACTGTTACTGCGGCTGCGCCTGCGCCTGTTATGTTAACAATATTACTTTGATTTTTCAATTATTGTTTAATTTAGAAATTTATTGTAAACAAAGTGTTATTTTTTTTTTTAATTTTAGGGCGTGATTTTATTAAACACGTATATGAGAAGAGCTCAACGAAGCAAAAACTTTTATTTCAATTATATAGATATTTTTTTAATATTCAATAAAGACGAAAGTTGGAGAAAATGTTGATAATTAACAATTTTCTGACTTGTTATAAAATTGACTTTAAGTTAAATTTCTAAAGGGAATTAATTTTCAAAAGTGTCCTAAATACACCATGATTTATTGAAATTATTAAATTAATATTTAATACCTTAAAAAATTGTTTAGTGTAACATACTTGATTTTGACGCTGCTCGCGCTACCTTAAAATACCGCGTGGAGGCCATTTTCAGCGTTAAATTAAAATTATAAATAATGGAGATAGAGTTCCGGGATTTAAGGGTTTTATAGAAAATTTCTTTCTTTTTAAGGATCATTTTTCAAAATCCTTAAATATTAATAGTATACGAGATATCAGCGAAAAACGAAATACCCTTTATTTTTCATCTTTAATTATTTATAACTTTGCAATTTTATATGTACTAATAAACGCTTTCGATACATTTTCCTAGACATCATTTCAAATCGAATGAGCTATCGCACGTATTTCTAGAACCAGTAGATCTATTTTTACCATGTTCAACTTGTTCCCTAGAATAATACAAGCAAATGCAATTCTTAATTTTCATAGACCCCCGCTCCTCAATTCGCATAAAACAGATTGACAAAGATATATATAATTTGCACCACATGATCGGGGTCAAAATTGAGTATGGAATCGGGATCACAATCGAGAGCCTAATCGGGATCGAAATAAGAAAGATGAAGGAATTATTTTCCCCTTGCTTCGTCCAAATTGGAACTGTGATTGGTAACTGAATCAGAATTGAAAGTTGGACGAAGAACAGAATCGAAAACAGGAACAGGATTAGAATTGAAAGCGGGACTGAAATTAAGAACGGGACTGGGGTTGGAAACGAGTTTAGGAACAGAATTACAATCGAAAGTGTGACTGGGATCGGATCCAAAGCGAGACGGGCTTGAGATCGACAGTAATCGATACAAAAAATGAAAAAATCCATTCTATGTCCATGCTGACGGAACTGCGGACATTAACTATATAGACAAGCCACCATAAAAGGGCAGAACAACGTCTGCCGAACTACCTAGTAAATGCATATATTTCAGCTATGGGCGTAGCCTGAGTGGTTTTGGAAATTTAACTTCGCCGAATTATTTCTTTACATGAATATCATTGTCATTTCACGCATATTTTTGTTGTTATGTTTTTTAGAATCACCCAGAAATTAAGACCTAACTAAGCCCTTGACCGCAGATCAATATCTTTTCCGTTTAAAACATATTCTAATAACTTAATCTGCATTGAACGACTATTTAATACGTCATTACACACCAACCGGAATAACTTCAGTCTGTACAAACTTCATTATGTGTTACATCCACGCGTTTCATGCTCGAAATACACTCTGTCACAATTTCCTAATGGGCCAAAGGAAGTAATACGTCGATCAATTTATAATATATATTTATATACATGAAGGTTGGATGAAAATTTACACCTGTACCATATGAAACCTGTCCGCGGCGATGGGATCTAGGCCTGTCATGTTAGGTTAGAAGCAAAACGTCGGCGCGTACCGAGTGGGTCATCTCTGGCTATCCCGAATTTGGACAACGCCGTGAGCTTACAGAAAGAAAAGTTTCCTTGTTGTTGCACGAAGATTTGTGAAATATTATCAAAAAAGAGTACATAAATTTATCGTGGCCTTCGTCAACTTAGGCCGGCTCCGTGAGCTCGACTCTGTCGCATCGACAAACTCGAGCGGTAGTCGATCTCTTAATAAATTTAAGGTTCGTACCTAGCTTATGCGTACGTCGCAAGAGTTGCGCGGAGGCGCGACTTGCATATTCTCGATTAAGTCGCGAAGGCTGGATTCGGTAGGCGTTAATATGAAATTCGCAATTTGGCGTTCGCGCCCGCGTCGTCGTCGCATGGCAGTGTCGTACGCGGTAGGAAGCATTTTTTGCGAATATGCTCGACATTGGTTTATTTATCTGTCTGTATTTTTACGAAATTGTCGTGACGCAAACGCTAAAAAATATATGCGACTGCTGCTCGACTCTGTCGAAGCGGCGGTGTCGAGGTGACGGAGCCGGCCTTAGGCCAGTTATTTTTCCTATGTACTAAAAAAAAGTTTTCCAATCTTTGTGGGGAAGCGAGATAATTTGTTACAATAAAGTAATTTCGCTTATTCACCCTCAAAAATCAGATCTCGCCGCGCCGTTTCGACTCGTAACCCGGGCGCCGGTTCTGCCGGCCAACGTTATCCGGCGCGGCCGTAACTCAGCCGCCGGATATTAACGGGCGTTAACTAACCCGCGCCCATTCGTAACGATTAACGACTAGGATCCCGATTAAATACATATCTTCGTTTTTGTCGCCGTCCGTCTTGTTAATACAATCACCGGCCGCTTCGGGCGCGTGTTCCGTTTATTTTGCTGGAATTAATTTTACTGATTTAAACGAACGCCGTCTAGATTTTGAGATATTTACTGTAGGTAATAATTAATTATTTTAATGAACTACAGTCTGAATATTTTTTGAAGTTCCATAGTCGAAAAGTAACCCTTTGTCGTTTCACCGTGTCCGTCCGTCTGTCTATTTGTCTTCTACTTAGCTCAGAGACTGTTATACTATAAAGATGTGATTTGGCTTAGGCATTAAAGTGTATTACTTTAGTAATGCTAATAAAGTAGTGAAATAGGGAAAATCTATTTTTTTTAGGGTACCTCCTGTAATCATTTTTTTTATGGGATTCTCTTGTATGGTACGTGTTGGATAGATAGTTCCAAAATATTTCCTGTGTATGTAAACCATGTTCCTATTTAGACATTCTCTTACGAAATATTATATTAAACTTTAAAATGCTAATTCTATTATAGTCAAGTGTCCCTTCCCCTGCCAGCAAAAAGATTATTTTTGAAAAAAATCACTGGGATATACGTCAAAGTTAAAAATTAAATCATCACAGATAAGTAAGCTTTAAAGTGATAGTCGATCAACTTAGATAATGTAGGTACTTGGAACGGCAAAAAGAAAAATTTCGTATAAAATCCATTGAAGATTACTTA
This sequence comes from Eumeta japonica, assembly GCA_005406025.1. Taxonomy (NCBI): domain Eukaryota; kingdom Metazoa; phylum Arthropoda; class Insecta; order Lepidoptera; family Psychidae; genus Eumeta; species Eumeta japonica. Next base: position 72,484 of record BGZK01001966.1, on the reverse strand, counting down.
AACGATGTTATTAACCGTTAAACTGTGAACTCGATTAATAAACAAATAAATCTCATTTAGAACAACTACAAAACTTTACACTGCGCGTGTATCGACACGCACTTGGTCTCTTTTGAGCGTTGCTGTCACCGCACTGCTGGAGGCATAGTAATAACGAGGTTTTGTTTAATTTCACACAAAAAGATAATGCCATATTAATAATAACTCCAAACAATCGAATAATAATAATTAATAAATAAATAAATAAAATAACTAACATGGAATAATATAAATAAATAAAAAACTTGGTTAGATACAGGTAAGGATGAAAAAAAAAATGGAATTACTGGTTAGAGGTTTTCACACGAACGTGTGCTATCGAGTCGTATCCTCCCGCAATCCTTTTATTTCAGACTGAGGGACGTAGACATTGAGACCTCTGCGCCGGCTCGGTGCGAACCAGAGCTACAACAACGACCGGGACGGGCGGCTTGAACTCCTTCTCGTGACAAACGGCGATCGGCTCTAATTCGCTCTAAGTTAAGATTAAAAACGCGTCGTCTATTCGTCCGTACGTCGGCATCCAACCGTCCGGTCCGAAAAGTACTGAGCACTGACCAGACTCAACCACTGAGCCGACACACTCGTATGTTTTAAATGTACCAGTCTTCGGGTAGGCGCCTACAAAGTGCAATTCATTTCGATATTGTTTGCCCGACTCTCCGTGCGTTGTATGTTAATCAATAACGTCGAGCTTCCTCGGATGTGCATTGAAATATAACGTGTATTATATTGCATTATATTTATATTTTAGGGTTCCGTGCGCCCGATGAAGAACGGATTCTTTGTGGCATCGGTCTCGTGTCTGTCGGTCCGTCGGTCTGCCGCAGCCCAATTTCTCTGTATCGATTGGACAATAAAACCTGCAATTTTATTACATATAAAGATTTATGAGGGGTACATTAATAACACGAGCCGTTTTTCTCTGATTTCCGATTGGTTGTCACCCTTGAAAAAGTTTGGCAAGACACGAATCCACCGCACTTGAGACTTTTTAAACAGTTTAATTTGTTGAAGTGTTTTATTTTACCGAACATGTTAAATTTAGACAATAGCACAAAAAGTTACAATAAATAGTACATTCTTGAATAGAAATCGACTTGAGATTTTCTATAGATATCTCTTTTTTATACTCGTTAAATAGATCCTTTCTAAAATGGATATTATAGTAAGAACAGAAAATAAGCATATCACTTAAAATTCTTTAATAACATACTCAACTTCGCCCACTTACATCCAATTTCACCAACCAAAGTTATAAATTACCATCGATTGGTGAAAACAACAGCCCATCAATTATTAAGACTGTTCTATTGAATCGGGTCTTGGAAACGGAATAAGTAATTTTTATTGCGACCTCAGTCCAGTCGGTTAGTTCCGATTTTAATGCCACAGCCTGTTTCGTCCCACGTTCACTGTCGACTTTGTTTTCGGTCCTACTATCAATCGTTATTCCTCGACCAAATTACTGTTTTGTATCAAATTCGAAATCGATGCCAGTCTCGTTCCTAATACGGATTGTGATCGCGGTGTCGGTTGTGTGCCATTTTTTCGATCCCAGTCGCTTTGTTGGCTTCGACCGCGATAACGGTGTGACTCCTATTTCCCACTCCATCTTTAATAACGTTAATCGCGGTCCCGCTAACGGGCGATAAAACAAATAAAATTTTCGGCTACAATTTAATGAAAAATTTTGAAAAAGACAAAATATAAAAGCCTTTTTTGTTTAAATGCGTCTATTGCAATAGAGCACTTTACTATATTTCTTATATCGTATCGTACTTAAGGCATTTTTAATCGTGTAAAAGTTTAATGAAAGCATTTTTTTTAGATAACTACAAAAGTACACGAGCAATAACTTTTTATATGGCTGATTGGACAGAGAAGGCTATAGTACCCAATGACGTCATTGTCTACTAGCGTCATAAAACATGATCTCAAACTCCGTTTTGTAAAAAAAAGAAAAGAAATGGTATAGAATTTCTGATAGCTTATTATTCGTTGCTTTTAACCGATTTAATTTTTATTTTCACTTTTAATCCTCATGTTTATGCTTACGTAATTCATCGACAAATATAATATTCTAATTGTCAGTGAATTAGCGTATTCTCATAAAAGTATCTATTGTAATGTACCATCTTGTTTCGAATGTTTTACCATATCATTATGAAAAATCTGAATTGACAGTCTAATCAGGCAAACAACAGGTATTAAAAAAACATAGCTGCTAAAAATACTGCAATGGTTTATGAAAAAATAAAGCCTGAAGTAAAGACAAAAACAAAATTTTCTTATTCTTCTCACATTTTGTTTCTCTTGTGCAATAATTTTTGCCCGTAACGCTTTCGGGAGTGGTGAAAATCAACAAACGAATCAACTATCTGCTACACGTCATGCTTAAGTGATGAATGTTTAAAAGCAAAGACTTCACGGTTTGCTCACTTCACTAGCCGTTTATCAGTTTATTTCGTCTGGCATCGCTTGTGACCAAGACCAAAATCAAGCTATTCTATTTCGTCGCGATCAAACATTTATCTATACACATAACAAAACAATAGGACTCGGTGTGTCTGTGCTTTGAAGGTACGTATGAAAAGTGGAGAGGGGATGGTAAAAGAAAAAACCAATGGAAAAGAAAACAATGATTTTTTTTCAATTTTTTGTGATTGCTGAATGTTCGCGCAATGCCCTGAAATTATTGAACAGATATCAATGGAATTGTCGCGTGTAGATAGAGCTCGACTTGAAGTAGAATATAGGCTATACATAATTTTAGTCGGGTCTCAGAGAAGAACTTATATTTATTCGAAAATCTAGCCTGAAAATTTCAAACTATAATTGCTAGCGTTGAAAACCTATAGAGACGTAATAATACGAACTAATAACAACGTTCAAAATTAAAAAAAGTAACAAAAATCTAGACTCGATCTCTTGATTATGACACTCTCGACTTATTGGAAAATATACAAGGCGATGATGGCTGAAGGGAGAATGGACCGGTGAACGAGGGGGAGGGTAATTGAGTTGAGATAAAAAAAAATATGTCATAGACTAAATTACAAGCGAGAGAAGCTGTGGACGAAATCTAGTATTAAGTATTTCATGCGCCTGAGTTGTTTTTCACATTCGTAATCCAAAAATGAAAAGGGATGAAATAATAATTGAGGAGCACTCTATTAACAAAATAATTTAGGAATTTTTCGTAGGGTTATTTATGACTCTTTCTACCGCCGATAATCGCATGATTACGTGTAACTCTATGACACATAGTTCATGCATGCGACATAATGATACATATGTGAATATTTAATTTAGAATTTAGAAAACTCGATATTTTCTACCACAAGAAATTAATATTTCTCTGTTATGATCCCAGCTGCTTTGTAATGTCCACGTCCGCCGCGCCCGGCGGTGTCGCTGCGGTCGCTCCATTAAGGAGGCCGGCGCTCCAATAACACCGCTTTATCGCAAAGCGAACGGCAGCGCGGCGGCCGGGCGGGGGCGCCGGCGCCGCCGCCGCGACACGACTCGGCACTTGCCGGCCGCGATAATGGCCGTTCTTCTGACCGCCGGATCTGAAGAGTTTTTGTTTTGTTTCTTCTTCTAGAAGGAAAGCTTATGTAGTCGTGGAAGTTGTAATACGATCTTATATAAAATTCTTCGCTTGACAATAGATTGCCTGTTTGATTTTGAAGAGTTTCCTAATGTATCTTCGAAGTTCAATGTCCAATACCGATGGAATCAGTATCAAATCAGATCACTATGGAGCTTTACTGAACCCAACGCAAAAGAAATCATTAAAATATGTTCATAAACAAAAGATTTATGTCCGCAAATTTATAAAAAAAATATAAACAGATGAATAAAAAACCTCTTCTTTTTTTTGAAGTCGGTTAAAAAATATGACAAGTTGCGTGCGCGCGCACACATTTCACTTGTCGTTATTGCCTGCCACATCTAAGGAAGTATGATTTCATCAAACATATTATTTATAAATGCGTCACAGTGCGATGCGGACGATCTACGTGGACGTCTGTACCATTCTCGCCCACCGTCCGCAAGTCCATGACTTAACGGTAAAGGCTTACGGGGAATTCATCCGCAACTAGATAGTTCTGTCCAGGACGATCCGAGTCCCTCCGTGAACGGCCATACGTTTAAAGTAACTAGAATTAGTAATTGAAATTTTTTTTCGAACGCTTTTGCGGTTGGAAGCGATGTTCAGCAAAATCCATAGTCGGTGGTCTTCGTTGACGCATTCATTATTTCAAAAGCGCGTATTTGTCAATAAGCCAGAAGTATTGCGATTCAAAGTGGCCGATATTCAAAATCAGCAACTTTATATGTGATCCCCTGATGTGTAATTTAATATCTGTTTTATTAATAACTAGCTGTGTGCCCGGCTCCACCCGAGCGGGCTTTGGATATATTTCTCTATTATTAATATCGAAAAATCTCTCCTTTAATTATGATCTATATTTCAACCTGTAATATAAAATTCCAACATGGCTTATTAATCTGCGCTCTAATAGTAATATCTGTCACAACGCCAAACAATCTTTTGCCTCGATCTCACGTAAAGTTATATGAGGTTTTTATTTGAACTCATGCATTATAAATCCAATAAAAGGTGACACAGCACCTTAAATCCACGTAGAACCATAAGGGACCGTAAATAGTACTATCCCTGTGCATTAGCAGGTGCTCGTCTACTAATGCACCTACCAGCAGGGAGTCGGCGAGCCGAGAGCGCTGAATCCATTAGCCTGCCTCCTCGTACCGGATTACGCCTAGTGCCTACACTAGGTCTTCTAGCGCGTGCCGTTGTTTTCACATTGGTAATAAATAGTCTTATTGGTAATAAAAGAACGGTGGTCACCGACTTTGGGACGTTGTCTTCGAACTGGAACACGGGCGAATTAACTAATTAGTTTTGAACTTAAATCGAATCAGAGCAACTGACCTGTGCCTCGTGGGGCACGATCACTTGTCAGTTCGGGACGTTGTTACCACACTGGTGAAAACAGTTACTAGCGGCCCCCACCGACACTGGGCCAGCACGGAGGGCTTAAGGCCCAACCTCTTCAATGTGAAAGATTGTGGAAAAACATTTGTCAGCATTGCGGTCATTAAAACCTGATAACGACAATGAATAGTCCTAAACTGGCCGCCTATGCAGCAGCAAAGGTGATTATTTTTAGGATGTTAGATAGAAAAAATTTACAATCGAGTCATAGTTAGTTAGCAACTTATTTTTATTATTATTGTCTTTCAAAATAGTGTCCCTTGGAATCAATACGTCGCTGCATTCGATGAAACCACAGAGAGAAACACTTTACCCACTAGCACTTAGGGGTCGCTGCCATGGCCTTTTTGTGTACAGCCACTGCTTCCTTGGCGTCCGTAAACCGCTTTCTTCGAAGTTTATTTTAGGAAATAAATAAAAATTGTATGGTGCAGGCCGGAACTGTAAGGTAGGCGAGCCAACATTTCTATACCTAATGTCCCTTAATATTTAGGTGTTTGTCTGGCGGTATGTGTTGAGGGTTTGTCACGACGAAAGAGAAGCCTACTGCGACTTCGTTTTTCCCAAACTTTTTCCGAAACAAGACGCCAACAATTGTTAGTGTACCAATCTGCAGTGATTTTTTTATCTTCTTAAATAATTATTGTAAAAAAACAGACTACCTCATTTTTTCCGACGCTGCGTCTTCGTTTTACTTTAGTTGGCAACTCTTCGAAAGCAAACACCCACCGGGCAGATTGACTTTTGATTTCGGGATCGTAAGAGCGGTGTGCTTCAAACTCTCGTTTGCAATAATTAACTGCTCACTGGTAAAAGTTAAAAGCTAAACAGGTCAAAATGCGTTATTTCAACTTCACAATAGACAGTTAACCGGTAATCTTAGTGTTGGAGGTGCGTGAAGCCACCTCCAAATGCTAAGTTAACTTTCCAATCCGCCATTTTGGCATTTTTGTCACCCATAGTATACATATAGTCGGTATATTTTTAGTTTTAATTTCCTTATTTTATTAATGATTTGTGGTAATAGACAATAATCGGGATTTTCCTTTGCAATACTTTACGGAAACTTGCGACATCTATGAAATCGAGAATCATATTTTACGCGTTTATCGTAACTGACAGCAACCTGTCAGATAACATTTAACTTAAACAAGAGAATTTTTAAAGCGACATAATCTGGCACTTTTTTTTATGTAAAAGTGTATATTATGTTTAATAGTTAAAACTTATAATTAAATACTACTGATTACGAAATACTCCGCTGTAATACCAGCTTTCATCTGCAACTATGTCGTATACAGCATTCGAGTCACCACCACAAAATCTTTGCATCATTTCGCAGCACTAATTACCACGATGCAGTTTTTGAGCTTCTGTCAAATTATAAGATATCCACCAATTCTGAAGCTTCTCCTAATCCTCTGGTAAGTCACTCTTGTCTGTCTCTATCATGAGCCGTACAGAACTGATGTCTTCGGTCTTCACCGTAGAAGGACGTCCCTCAGACAGGTCGCCAGTCAGATTAGTACGACCACTAATAACGTAAGTTATATCAAAAATTCAAGTATTTATTTTAAATTTGTATTTAAAGGTCTATTTTCTTGGCTAACATAATGATTTCTTAATGTTTTTTTTTCAAAGCACTTATTTATTAGTAGTTGAGCTTTGCCTATTAAATACGAGTATTTTATGGAACAAACTAAACAATCACATAGCAATATGAATATATTTCTTCCCCGGTCAATTTCATTCGGTGCTTCTTAAATGTTTTCGAAGAGTACGAGGCGACACGGGAGCGAGCTGGGTCCTTCTGTGAGCGCCGCACCTTCGGCCGTTAATTGCGGCAAACATCGGCGGTCACGCGCTGTTTGCTTAGGGCTCCCGTCGCAAGAATTTTCACCTCACGGCTCATTAGTCCTCCGCCCACCCGCCCCCTTCCCGCCCTTCACTGCGTCACTTTTACCGCCCATTATCCCGTTGAGTTTTGTCACTCGTACGCTGCTACACTTTGCCCGTACACATATTTCCATGGGCTTAAGTCTTTAGTTGAGTTTTAGGTCGGTATAACCGACGATCTTGAACGGTAAGATCGATGATGACGGGGATAAGAAAGAGACATGTAAAGATCGTATCATTTGAAAATCTCTGTCTACCCTTTTTAGGAAAGAGGGGTGAATTTGTAAAAAATAAAAATAATGACCAATATTTTCTTTTTAAGGGAAAAGTCTCTTCCGAACGAGTGGTAAATTCATATTATAACATAAATATAACTTATGACATAACGGGATTTTTTAATTTGAATTTATACCTTTATCCGACTATCAGGAGTCAAAGAGGTGTCGTGTTACGCTTTTACAATGAATACGTAATTTTACTTTGCCTGTGAGTGTCGTCATCAAGTCATGCTGATAGATCGAGAGACGAGATCTTATGTCGGCTATTGGCTTACGACTCAATAACGCTTATATAGTTTTAATATAAATTCACATTAATGAACCGATATTTATATATAAAGTTGGAAGCATTATCATAAAAAAACTCGCTAATACACTGACACATGCGCAAAGTGGCATGTGTGTTAGTGTAGCAGAGAAATAAGCTTTATTGAACTTAAATCAGAAAGCAGACCATCACCTCCCAATACCCCTTCGACATCTAGGTCATACGGGCCGAATCGCAGAGGCGCCGCTGTACACCGATAAATCTAGTCTAACGGCCTCTTCGTGCCTCTTACAAGCTATTCTTTAAATCTTCTCCCTTAAGTCCCTATAAGCAACTCTCCCTTAATAGGACTTGTGACGCCACAACACGAGAGAGTCCACATTCATACAGGAGAGTCCGGAAGAGCCGACAAGTGCCGAAGTTGCCCGAATTGCGCGTCGCGTCGTGCCACCGGGACGTTTGTACACCCGTCCAAACGCGCCATTAGTTGTTTCATATCCAGACTTATTATCACTATTGGACATAAACGACATCGTAATACATGTACTGTGCTCCGGTAGACTAGAAAATGTGGGGACCTATTGTAGGGTTGGCGTGGAGTGGCGCGGGGCGGGCGCTTTCAAATTCATGCAAGCATTCGCAGAAAATGCAAAATAACATTTTAAACGGTCCACCTCCCGCGGCGTATATACGAATATGCTTTTGTCGTTTTTCGCTTCGAGGGATTGAAAAATATTTACTGGTAAATACCAGTTAGTTTTGACGTCATAAGTACATACGTGTCGTGTTGTACAATTTCGAAATATTCACGTTTAGTAGGTCATAACTTGACACTTGAAATTCATAGTTATATAAATCTACCTAATATCTATGAATCTAACTTTTGTTTGGAAAGTAGTTTCATTAGTTAAATTCAGTTTCGTTACTCTGGAGCACGTGAAATTCCGTTATCCAACGACACTGGCAAACATTTATCATTCTCCTCCGCTAACCCTCACGATGTTGCGAAATCATTCGTCTAAACTAACTGGCAATAAAACACCGCTGTGAGATGGAAAGGTTAAAAAACACCTCGAGTTGTCACAAACATTGACAGTCGCTACTGTCACGATTGACTGACTGACTGACTGCGTCGACATCGCCCAGTCGACACTGCTGGACCTAGCATGATGAAATTTGGACATTGTATTGGTCTCATATTGTAGGCGTCGTCTATTGAGACATTTTTTTAAATTCGCTCCGAAAAATGGTGTAATAATGGGTAAAAATTTGTATTAACATCAATCATTTTTAAAGACATGCAATATAAAAACTTTTATCTGATATAAAAATTAGAAATAGAGAAATGTTTTAACATTTTTGAAAATTCATTCCCTATGATGATAACGAATGTATTGAAAGTTTGCATAGGAGATCGTAATTTTTGAAATAAAGTAACGTGAAAATTGGTTTTAAACTACTGGCATCAAAGAAAATACTAGTTGCTACGTTTTTAAAAATTCATCCCCTGCGGGGGTGAAATAGGAGATTAAAGTTTTTCTAGGAGGCAGAAATTTTTGGAAGCTGAAAGCTAAACATTATAAGACTATTTATTGAATGAATAAAAGCATCTCAAAAATGCACCTAACATCATGACGTCATTGAAGCTCAATCGCTCACCGGATGCGCGCACGCAGAGTCAGTGTTTACCCCGCATGCGCCTTGTACCGGCGAAGTATCTCTTTCAATTTCAGTGATTCTATTTCCCTATCAAAGCCTGATGAGCGAAGAGTATTAATGAATATCGAGAATAGTTCTTAAAACTGCCTGGAGTCCGCCTAAGCTGGAACTCTATATAATGCTATCAATTTTATACGATGCGCTTTGCAGTCGACTTATTCACAGCATCAGTTATTCTGATGTCTGTAAAATTATTAATGTCGTTTATGGAAGACTTATTTAGCGCCATATAAATTTATATGGGTTTTTTTTTGCAACTATCTTATCTTTGAAATTTATTGGACCTTTTCGTCGCCATTCACCTTAAATTAGTTATAAAATCGTGTCGTCCACCTATTCATTCATATTTAAAATGTCATTATAATAAGTGGTTATAGGCATGAGTGTGTAAATAAATTACATTCACTACAATAATATATTACCGGGCAAACGAAGCCGCAGGCAACAGATAATTTATGAGTTAGGAACCTTCAAAACGCTTTATTAGCCATTATATGTTCAAAAACCCAGCTCCGATGAAGACAATTTGAAATAATTGTCCGAACAACGATCACGTTATAGGCCCGGAGTGGGACGAATAGGTAAACAGTCTTTTGCATTTGTAATGCCTTTTCGCCTTTGTCATGCTAACGATTTCGGACGAAAACAACGGGCGGCGAGCCGGCAGAGGGCCAGCGGACCCACAGCTTCCTGGTTTAGGCGAGAAGGTCGCGACTGTGAACGCATCACTTCAAACATAATATCCTGAAGGTTTGAGATAGGTGTTACTCAATTACATTCGTAATTTACACGTTCAATTACACATGTAATCTACATGACAATGTTGCGAATCGTTCTCATAAACAAAATAATTCAATGACGGATTAACTCTTCTAAAAGGAAAATTAGGGGATAGTACCCTATATGGTTTATCTCAAAACGCGTGGGAGGTTGTTTATATCTTTGCGCAATTTGATTTGTTAGAATGTTCCATATTACGATAAATATTGTTTGTTTACGTTGGACGTCACATGTTTACATACTTGTTTTCTTAAATGACTAGCTGGCCCGGTAGATTTTGTTCTGCCCTTTCTTGTGGGTGGCTTGCCCATATAGTTAACACCTGCAGTTGCACCAGCGTGCACGTAGAATTATAATTTTGTCTTTTGTATCGATCGATGTCAATTTCAATCCTGATATCGATCCCAGTCACACTTTTAGACGTGACTCGAAAGATCCCACATTCGTTTTCGACCCTAATCCTGTTCCGGTCTCGTTTTTGATCTTAATTTTGGCCCCGTTCTTGATTCTGCTCGTCATCCCGCTTTTGATTCCAATTCCGCTTATGATTCAGTTGTCCTCGATTTCCTCTCGATCTAACCCGATTCCGATTTTACTTCTAATCTCGATTGCGATTCCACTTTTGATTCAACACAAATGAATTATCAAATTTTTAAGGGTTTTCTTGTCATGCAAGAACCCTAAAAATATTGCCATAAAAAAGACCCTAAAAGTGGCCCAGCAAGTTCCTCTACTTTTTAGTGAAAGTCGCTTAGTAATCGATTTAGCCGTTCCGAAGATACCCCGAACAAATAGACAGACGGACAGATACAAAAAGTTATTTTCTTTGAGACGAACCTTGTCCTGACAATTAGGAACACAACAAAAAAGGAATAAACCAAATCGGGGAGGCCGTTCTAAAGTGATGCTCCACCATACATACGGCAATTGATTATTATTTATACAGATGTAATTTTAATGTATTATATTAAATGTTTTTATTTATATACTAAATATTTATTTATAGAATAGCATTCACAGTCAAAGATACAGAACTATATAATTACGTGACACAAATCTAATTATATATATATATAAGTTTCTATTATATATACACCAGTTTGATTTGACCAACTTTTTTATTACCATTAATATCGAGCATTTGAAGAAATAGAACATTGACAAACCGATCACAATCAAGATTTCAATTGTCTTTATCCTGATGTAGCATTTAAGCCATTGTTAAAACTCTCTATCTCTTATAACACTAAAATTTTAAATAATACAAGAGAGGAACATAAACAATTGTTAAAGTCATAACATGCGTTATCACATACGTTAAATGGTGTAATGACGTTTAATTACTATTTCAACATTTGTAATATATCGTGTGTCAACGAAAATAACAACCATTTCTTCATCTTTATATTGTTTCGATACTCCAGATTTCTTATATGGGCTGTTTTTTATCTATTTTAAGTTCTAATATACAAATATAGCTTACATAACGCTCTATTGACTATTGGTTTCTTGTTGTATAATACATATACCACTTTAGCAACTGCAATTGGTTTAAGTTTTGCAATCACGCAAAAAAGTTTCTACGCCATTGTAAGGGGCAAACGAGCATGCGACCCATCGGAGAGTAGGCTATTACCGCCCGTGGGCACTCGCAATCCCAGAGCGGTCATTAGTGCGTCGCCGGTATTTTAGGAAGGAATAGGATGTCTGCTGGACAGGGGAATGGGCCCCCGGAACTCTCATTCAATTGACGAAACTTGACGACGCAAGCTGTCACTTCTTCAGTTGTCTGTATTATGCGAACCGCTTTTTTTTTCACTTATTCCTTCATAAGCACGAGGGAATAAGTGAAGAAAAATCTTAAAGAGCTAAACTTCTTTCGGCGAATGGCCATTCCAAAAGATAATACGCGAATGTAATACAAGGAAATATCTTTGATTACATAAAGTGAATCGTTAGCCCCTCTGGGAAAGTTATAACTCTATGAGCCGGTCGGCTAGTCGCCGCGGCCCGTACAATAGGGGACGGTCGCCGCGGCCGCGCTTTCAATCGCGTCCACGGCTATTATGAAAATTAACTTCTGTATTCCACTAAATCCATAAACAGACCTTCAAGTTCATTAGCACACGAAGTTCACGTTACCGAACGCGGAACGAATATAAACCCAAGAATCGTTGGCGTCGCTTTGCATAAATACATACTGGCATAATTTGAACTAACAATGCGATCAGAAGGCGAGGCAGAAGAATTGGTAACAGTATTCTTGTGAAATGAACTATGTATCCTTATCCGTATATTCAGTAGGCGACGATTGTATTGTCAATACACAATATAAATTAATATTATTACACGGACATGTGTAAGCGAAATTAGTCCTAATCTTTTTACCATAAAAATATTCTAAGTTTTAATTTGTTTGACAGTGCTAAACATAGAGTCCACTCTAAAGCTTCTAACAAATTGTAACATTGCCATTATAGAAATATGAGATATCCGGCCATATCACGGTATGTGCTAGTTAACCAATCATATAAATAAAATACATTCTACGTTTGCAAAACCATTAACCGTCTTCATACACGTTCAAAATGAGCACACCTGCCATTGCAGGGGTTTAAAATTTAACGCGGCATAATCTCATGAACCCCGCTTCAATATACCAGTCGCCACTATTTATCGTTCACTGCGTCAAAAATGTCACACTATACGCATCAAATAAGTCATAAATAATATACAGTATGATGTAAATATAAACATGTGGCTACTGGGTGCCAAAATAATACAAATGTTGGTTAATCGTCCAAAACTTGGCCCGACGTGGGTCGGCCACTTTGTTTTTTTCGGAAGGTACCGGGAAGTCGCTCCAACATGAAAGTTTACTTAGAACTTTTTCTTTCGTCACTAATAATAAATAACGTTGCAGCCTATTTCGTATCTTCTGTACAAATATAGCACAGAACATGTATTATAAGCACAAGACTATCGTTAGCTCAAATACGTGATGCCCTTTCGACACAATATTTATGCGATGCCACCCATCTTCTAAATGGTTTTTGTTTATCTCGATACAATACAGTAATGTATTCATTAATCAGCGTGAAAAATAATTAATGTATAAACTATCATATCTTGAAAAAATTGTGTATTGGTGTCCGGAATCATAATAAACGTTTTTATAAATGTGATAGTCTCGTTAACTCTTTTTACTTTACCGCTGGGATATTCCCTTTCGAACGTTTCGACAAATTCGAAATCTTTTCTATGAGCCCAATTTTCAAAAATCGCCTCTTCATCGATGCCGATCATTTCTATGAGTCCAATTTTCCGAAATAGCCTCTTCGTCGGTTTTAGATGTTTTACATGATGTCAAATGTCGACTAAAATTTGGAAGGCTTCGAATGGCGTTCAAAGACAAAAGCACCTATAATGTTGTTCTTTACCGCCAATTCGACAAATTGAACCGCGGGCGACTGACTTCGGAGGACGAAGAACGTAGCGGCCGCACCCTGGCGACCGTTACTTAAGAAAACGTGCTGATAGCGAAAAATGTAATTGGAAAGTATAGAAAGAACGTACGAAGAGATTCAGCATATATCGCGTATTGTATCGAATAGTGTGCATGAAATTCTACAAAATCATATACGTATAATGAGAATCGTTTCTCGCTGGGTGGTACACAATCTAACGCACGCGCAAGCTCGGAAGCAGGTTATAATAGCGTAGAATAGTGCTGCGCTAAGATGGCGAGATATAAAGCAAAGTCACCTAGGCGCATTTGCGATATCGTTACAGGTGATGATCCTGGATTTATAAGTATGATCCAGAAATGAGATGTCAATTGACTGAGCGGCCGTTTTGAAATGAACCCATGCCCAACAAAATGATTCGAGAGAGAACACACGAAATTATCTTCACGTTTGCGAGTTATCTGCTGTCGATACCCTTACGACTTCAAAGGAGTATCTATATTGAATGGTATGTTAACAAATACTGTCCAGAAATTTTTGCTGCTATGAACAGCAAAGGATTGAACGCCGCTCTCTTTTGGCCACTACTGCGCCAAGATAAAGAGTGCGTGCACTCGGCGCCCAAGATAAGGAAATTTCTGGAGTAGACCGATGGCCCACCTTGCAGTCATTTTTTTTTTTAGCATAGTGTAATTTTTTTTTGTTTTGGAAACTATAAAAATAACTTAAGTTAAACAATTTTCATCATCGACAGATGACACTCTCCGAAGTTACGAAGGTGGTTGAAGAGGTGTCTAATGCGGACTAGAAAATGTGTTTGAGAAACTGGTTTTGACACATGAAACTGGAGAGTTCTTTGAAAAGACGTAACAGAAAAATAATAACCTGTAATGTATATTTTATTTTGGAGTGTCACAAAATTTTCTGAGTTCGCCACCTGTATGACTCTTTATTCATTTTAAACTGTTTGTACGTGGGGCATACAATAAGTTTCTAGAATTGGGCACTTATATAAACAATATTGTTATTTAAAAGTAATTATTACATTCAAAAATGGAACTCCGCTTTTGACTGCGTGTGTTGTCTGTAGATCCTCCAGGATTGTCAGTGGTGAATTTCAAAGAATTATTCGAGTATCGCTTACATTTATGATATATGTCAGTGTCGGACCCAACGGTATCATGTAGAGGGCTGCTATTTATTTATCCGGAACTGGCCACATACAGAACAATATTTAATAATTATTACAACGTTTAAAAATGGAATTCCTTGACTGTAGAATACAGTTTGTTTCATCTAACGGCCAATTGTTTTATATTGTGGCGTCATCTTAAAAATTACGTTTCTTCATATTTAAGTTGTTAAAGTTTTCGTAATATGATTTTCTACCATTTTTAGTGTGATTTGACAGCTCAGCAAAGTCTCGCTCGGTTTCGAATTGCTTTTGGCAATGAAGAACCATGCAAAATGACTATTTTTAATTGATTTGCAGAATTCAAGCGTTCCAATATCAGTGGCGAATTTCGCGATGGCCGCCCGTCCGCCGCTGTAAATAACAACAACTTCGATGTTGCGCGCCGTATGATTGAAACAAATAGGCATGTAACCTACCATAAGATTCGAGCATCCTTAAACATGCGCATGAGTCAAATACAATCAATTCTACAAACATTTGGGCATGAAAAAGCTCTGCTCGCGGTGGATCCCACAAAATTTAACTGAGGCTTAAAAAATGGACCGCGTCACTAGGCGCAATACCATATTTACCATCTGGTAGATCTTACACCAAATTTGAGGCCCCTTCCTTGAATCTTCAAGGAAGTGGCGTCTCTAGTGTGGGACATAGTAACAAGTGATAAAACATGGATTTATTTCTATGACCCCGAAACAAAACACCTATCGACCATAGGTGTCTACTGAGATGAGCCGAAACCAACCTAAGTGGCGCACAAACAAAGTGCCTCTAAGCGAACGATTGCATTTTTTTTTTTCAATAAAACCGAATGCGTGACTGCTGTTCCTTTCAACAATCGTCGTACCGTGAATAGTAATTGGAACACAATCATTTGTTTGCCGGAAGTTATTGACGAGCTCCGTAAATGTCGTATCATCTTGCACCACGACAATGCCAATTCTCACACGGCTAAATAGACGAAGAAATTTTTACAGGATAAAATCTTAGAACTTTTAACCAATTCTGCATATAGTCCCGACCTGTAAGTCCCGACCGTGTGACTTTTTTTGTTCGCAAAAATTAGGGACCCATTAGGAACCCAAAATTAGGAACGCGGTCGCGATTTTTATCACCAGAAGCGGCTGTCGAAGAGTATGTAAAACATGTTTCCGAGGTCACCAGGGAGGAGTAGCATAAATATTATCAAAATTGGTTTATTCACATGAAAAAGAAATTTGTGCTAATGGAGAATATTTTGAGATAAAATAATTTCATTTTTTGCCTTTCGTAGTAATTTTTTCTATTTCATTCCAGAAATTTTCAGTGCGCCCTACCTATAAACAAATTCACCAATAATACAATTCATCTCACGACGATATAAATGTAGATTATGCCTAGAATAGAGTACATATTCTAGAAGTCACATTAACTCATAACCATATATTTCTCTTAACAAATAACTCTTGTATTTTTATTAATTACTGTTCTGCATTGTCTTTGCTTAAATATTATTTTGCTTTACTGTTCCTAAGTTTGATTGTTTCTAAACTATGGGTTTCTAGGAAATTTGTTAGAATAAATGAATTAATGAAAATAATGTGTTAATAAATAGTAGTAGTTATAATGATACATGGTATTTGTTGAAACAATTTTCGCGTTCTGTTTATTATTTTAATTCCTTATTGGGCTATTAGACGAGTATCAAATTAAATTCAAACTGACGCTTGCTTAACCACATTAGATTTCTTCCGCATACACGCCACCCTTTTCGGAACTTTACCACATTTCATATTAACATGAGAGTTACCTGAAGTCATAACTGAAGTGGCCCTTCGCTGCCGCGCGCCGCCGCCCTCGGCCCGCGCGGTCAACACGCGCCCATCAGCGGATTGCGCAACCCGACACGTGTTCGCGCCCCTGTTTGCCGATACGTGGTTTCCACCATCTGCCCGATTCGGACGATCACATCCGTTTATGACTAACCATGCTGACCTCATCGTCTTGGAGTGTTCACTGAGGCTTGTGACATTTGTCCGCCTGTAAAACTGACTTTCTCTAAATACAAATGCGAAACTATGTTTTCATTTGATTTTAAATGTGTAAAAATTGGCTTAAAATGATAAGAAGTAATATTTTCCATTTTCTCCTTATGTCAATAGATGAAATGATATCAACGAAATCAATATAACACAACCAAGTACTCTTAGAGTGAAGGTATCATTAGTATTTATTTTTAATTTCTAGAAACTTAATAATTTTCTTTCAAAATTGAAAAATTTCTCGAAAAATGAAATAGATTTTTGAAAATTAAAAAAAAAAACAAGAAATTCAGACATGCTACATTCAACAAATTGCCATTTTGGTAAAAATATATTAAAAAATGTATTACGAACCAGGATTTATCCGTAAACATTGTTGTAACATATCACGTGGTACGCATATATATTTTGACATTACAAATCTTGGTTTTTCGAGCTAATTGAATGTTTTCGGCAGTCTTTTGTTTAGCGTGATTTCTCTTTCTCTTTGTCTTTTTAACTATTGACCTATAGCCGTAATATAACTTATATATTTTAGTATACATTTTAGTACTGACTGTATAAGGAGTAAGGAGTATTCATCAATAATTCTAATTTGTTTCCATAAAAATAGCAATTAAAATGAAATGACAATATTCCCTTACATTTGTAACATACACTTTTTAAATTTTAAACTCAAACCGGAGAAAGTTCAAAATATACTCAAAGTGTGGGACATTGGCAATATTTGCATACGAAAATTTTGTTAAAATCGGTGACGTGCAAAAACATCTCGCTCGTCGCCGACTGTCGCCTAATCAAGCTTCAGCGTAGCACACACGACACAAGTAACGAGTTTTAAGTTTCTATTTTTTCCATATTGTCCGCTTTAGTACAATACTCAATTTTAAACCTGTTTAGCTCGGATAAATATTTAAAAGCATGTTACTAAAGGCAGACGAAGGTATGATTTAATTCTTATGAAACTATCTACATTATTAAATAATGTAATGAAACAGAACGCTACCTTAAATAAGGTGTTTTTCAATTTTGTTACTTACACAAAACCTTATTAAATAAAACTATATCGTATTCTCCTTATTATATTTATTATATTACTCCATTCAGTGTTGTTCAATTTAAGCGACGGTAAACAAAGAAAAATATATATTTCACGGATCGCTTGAAGAAAGAAAATGTCTTCGTTATCCCCTCCACGGGCCTGAGCCCTTGCAGAGTGTTTGTTTAATTGACGTAACAAGGTTTTTTCATTTCCTGCTCCTTTTTCCTCCTCCTGCCAGACCGAGAACTAAAATAGGGCCATTTTAGGAAGGGCACTCATTGGGACGCGTCGCCGGGCAACGCGAACGCTACCGACGGAGTGTGGCGTTGACGTATATTAAGTAGATTTCATAGACTCATAAGATTTTATAAGGATCATGACAGATAGATCGCAACTGTGACTTGGATACCGATATATAGACATCGATATAGATAGATCGATATCGGAATTACTTATCAATCAAAATTTGTCTATGAATCGAGTGAAACATGAAGGATTGTTGCATTGAAATTGTAACTAAAAATGGTTTATGCCTCAACTAAGTTCAAAAATAGATGTAATATAATTTTTTCTTTCAAGATAAGGTAGAAGTGTTTATGAAATTCTAGATTTTATTTCTGTATTCAATACTTCAATTTTTTTAAATATTGTTTACGTGAACGTTTCATTTTTCACATGTTAATACTCCGTTTTGATTTAAAACACTGTCATGTCGGGTTTTTATTTCCTTATTAACGCGACAATACATGTGATGAGGCATATATTTAAACAATACATTTATTTCATATTGCACTCGAAATTTAGCACTCCATGCTAGCCCGATGTGGATGAGTTTTGAAAAATTAAAATCCTCATAACTTTCTTCATTTAAATAATGAAATAAACGAAACACGTTTTTATTTAACTCCGTAAACAAAAAAAAAATGAAAAATAACCGTACAAAGCAACCCACTCACTCACGCTTTCGTGAAATCTACCTACCTCGCTACCTACCACGGTCTTTTTTTAAATGACGCCGCGACCCCCCGCCCCCGCGGCGGGGCCGGTATTTCGCTAGTGTCCTTTTCGCCCTCCATTACATTCGTCCGGACGACAGATCAAACGTGAGGAATGTTTATATGTAATTTATCGTGAAGGGGTTAATGCGACGAGGATTTGCACAAGAAAAAATCCACCTGCGAAGGGAGAGAGCCGGAGAGCCGAGTTGTCGACCTTCGCGGTTGATCGAACGTCTCGACGACACCTTCATCATCCTTCTTCATAATCAGGTCAGGTGTCTGCGTGTCTATCGAATTCAAAGAAGAGATAGTGATGTACCTTAGATGGCTTACAGTATCATTCGTGTTTGACGGGTTTTTGTTTTGTATTCACTCTTCGTTGTCGTATTTTGTTTTGGTTTCTGTCCCGTAGAGGGGTATAGGATATTTTACGTAATCGGTCACGACTGATATATGTCACATGTGCCAGTTATGGGATATAATATATTATTAAAAATAATATATCATAAACTTATTGTAATATGTGGCTAACTAATCATTATTTTTACATACGGATAGGCGGATCAGTGGACGACGCCAAAATTTTTAGATGTTACAGTAATATGACCATATAGGCGCACCATCGATATAAAGTCAGTCGATTTTGAAAGGCATTTCTTAAAACTTATTACAAAAACTTAAAAAATGACTTCAGACTTTTAATCAATTTTAATTAAAAGTCTGAAATCATTCTCTGACGTAGCCCCTTGCGATCACACGACAACCCCGGCTCGATCCGTTCATGTGCATCGACCTCGCTAAACTCCTACGACTAATTGTAATGTTAAAGGCAGAGAAGAATGTCAAGGGGGTGATATCGACCTTCGAGTCTCCCACACGCGGGCTTCCAAAGGGCCAGATGTCTATTTCGAGAGCTTGAATAAAATTCACCATTTTTAAGGTTCCGTACCTCTAAAGAAAAAGGAAACTCTTATAGATTACTTCGTTGTCCGCCTGTGAGTCTACCCGTCCGTTTGTCGAGACCCTTTTTCTCAGGGACACAGGGTGATATCAAATTGAAATTAGTACCAAAAACTTAAGTCTGGAGTCCCTTAGAAGTGCTAAACAATCAAAATTCTATATGAACGTAATCAATAAACTAAGGCCAAAATAACGACCATTTATGCCATATATTTTAAAATTCGTAATTAAATCCAAATTTATAGGGTAATTACCATTGACCTAAAATCATGAAATTTGGCATAAGGCAAGGTCTCGCAGTACAAGTAAAAGAAAATGTCGTTATTTTAATTTAATTATCGTTAATTAGTAGCTATATCATATAATAAAATGTTTTTTGTGATTACAAACTTACACTTGCAATTGGAGTATGGGCCGTGATTTAAATCAATATATGGGATAACATTTTTTTAACTTTTCGCCATTAAAACTTATGATTTCCAAAAATACAAATAATAGACTTACAAAAATACAAATTACAAATAATAGATTGTAAAAAAATCTAAATTTTCTTTAAACAAAAGACAAAAATTTCGGAATTCCTGGGAACAATATCTCGCTAGTATCGCTATCGAAAATCAACAATTTTTGGTGTATGAAATACGTACACATATATCGTAATTAAGTTTGTTAGGAACCGTCAGGGTGGGAGGATTATTCGCACTTGTCTATTTTTTTTATCTTACAATAATTCCATATCATATTGTACACATGAATTATGCCCTCTTATCTATCACCGTTAACATGACTTGTTGTTCCTCGATATTATAATACAACACGCTTACATGAATGAAGTTACTACCAGCATAGGTTAAATTCTACTTGTGTTTTAACGGAGAGCTGTTATTAAAATCAGTTCAGCCAGCTCAACTCGTGTTAGCCCGCCGATTTTGAAAATCTTAATCTCATGATGTAGCAGTGTGTTTAAAAATACCCGTTTTGTACTAAAATATACCCCCTATTCATGAGATTACTATAAAAGCAGCCCGTGAAATAGTTGACTACTCCTGTCCTACTATGTTTATAAGAGTTACTAATGAAAAAAATCATTTTTAAGACGAGACCTAACGATATTTTATCGAATGGAAGGCAATATTTTTTTTCGGTTGCGGGACGCATCCTCGCCCAGAAAATAAAATACAACAAAAAATAAAAAATGGTGGAATATAACGAGAGAAAACAGTGCGCATGAGCAGACAGAAGAAAGCGATGTCGGTGTGAAGAGAAAATATATGTCTTTTGAATAATCCTATACTACAAAAAGAGCGATTCTTGTATACATGCTACGAAGATCGCCCAAACGGCCCTAATTATTGTGATGTATTTTTTTTTTTCGTAAAGGTTCGCTTTTCAAGTCTGCCAATATATGTTCTCTGAAAAAAAAATCGATTTTGTACAAAAAAAGCAACGTTTTTCTAAGCGTTGCTTTATAACACCACTTCGCACAATTTGGAGGTGATTACATTATTGCTATGCCCTTGGTTCTGAACAACAAAAGGCACTACATGATGTAAAGGCACTAAATATTAAAATTACATAGATAGATTTCGCGTTTCGTTAGAAATAAACATATACAATTTTGTCGCGTGAAGTTATTTACATTCCCACGGGAAACTCGAAAGGTATCGAAGATGTTCACTTGCCCGTTCTTCAAAAAAATATCCACTTTCTAACAAAATCACAAGTTTTATGCGAACTTGTAAGTATGCAGCAATATTTATTAGAGATAAATATGTAATACATTTATGGTTTTCTCTTTTCAAACACCTTACACCGCATTTTTTATCTGGACAAAATATATCTCAACAATCTTCTTTGAACACTTTGCGTTCTATGTTCAATAAATTACTTTACCAATATCAATATTGTATTTGTGTCTATTTAGAAATATTATTTATTTCTTGTTAGGTAAAAATACTCCAAGTTAACCCCTTAACTTGTTAGTTTTACTTACTAAAGCCTCGATCGAATGTGGCGAGGTTTCATTTTTGGTAACAGCCTCAACTTCTTCTATTGTCGTTATTTGAATAATGTTTTCAAAAACGACGCAACAGCAGGAGCCGCGTGGCGGGAGCGAAATAAAACTATTTCGGCTTAGTAATGAACGTTTATTGAGCGAGCGGGCCGCAGCTCGGAGCTGAGGACGCGCCGAGGGCCGCCGCGCCCCCCGACTGCCGCTCACGCCATCAGACACGGTACAAACCAAAACGGACTTACATGTTACTCGTTAATAGACTAGAAGGTGACGACATAGTTTTTTTTTTTTTTACATAGAGCTATATTTGTACGTGACTTTTTAAATATTCCTCACTAAAAATATACAATGTACGATATAGATTTTATAAAAATATCGCTGAACGGAAAGTAAAACGATGTCGCTGACGAGGGCTGGGTGACGTCGGCGTCGACGGGCCCGCCCGCCTTAGGCCTCTTCCCGCGTGGCGGCGCTCTCTGTAACACACGACACACCTATTATTAACGTTTTCTCCTTATATACGAACACGTAACATATATTATCTAGACATAGGTAAGCTAGTGGATACATCTACTTCTTTCAGAGAAACACTACAAGCCTTCATGAGACAGTATAGACTAGGGACCGAGTAGTGAGACACGATCGGATGATAGTGGGACAGAACAGGTAGACGAGGCGATAGGAACGCCGGTAGGCGGCGGCGAGTCGAGCAGCTACGCATTCAATGCCGTCGAACTACGATGCAACTATATACCGTGGCTGGCACAGAAAAGAGATGGAATGGAAGATAGAAGATCGAAAGAAGATATGGTGCTGTGAAAACAGAGAGAGAGAGTGAATTCTGACATGCCGAAACGACGTCCGTTAACAACAAGCGTGCGACCTTCTACACTGGAACAGCTGCGTCGATGATCTCCTTGGAACCGTACTGTCTGAACCCAAGTTGTTAAGAATTTACCCGTGTGTATGAAAATTAAAATATGATGGACTCATAGGTCGTGATTTCGTAATTATAATTAGATTAATGACATAGGTTCAGACAGAACAGAGTGAAGAAGCATCCGAAGGATGCCGGCGGTGATGATGGTCGCTCACCGCTATCACCGTAGTCGTCGGTGGGCGCGTGCGCGGGCCCAGCTTCGGAGCGCTTGCCCCACATGCCGCGCAGATTGGTCCATCCCGGTTCCCGTTTCCAGTAATACGCTCCTGTTCATTATGGCATCCTTATCATCACTGCTCCCTCAGTATTGAGTTCCACGAAAGCAAATAATCGTGATCTCGATGCTAAAAGTTTCATCTAATACCGGATCATTAATTTCAACTTTTATATCGTCATGATGAAAAAGGAATCCGTATGTGTTTCGAAAATGTTTAAAGTCTAATAAAACGATGGAGACCGAAACGGATCGACACTAAAGGCCGCTCAAAAACGACACCGACCAAACACCGGCCATCGGTCGCGGCTAGTGGCGGGCTGCAGGGCCGAACTCGTTACACCTAACCGGATGAGGAGGACGGCTCCGGCTGAGACTAATTCCGCGATTTAACTCGACGACACTTTAAAAGTTGGACACGGCCGGCGGCCCCGCCTCGCCCGCCTTAATCTGCTACGCGAAAGCTCCTCGCCGTTTATCGAATAACATAATCAGATCACGGAAATGATGCAGAATGACGCTGGTTACTCCGGAAAAAAAATCCGTAAAATTCGTAACGGTTAAAGCATGAAAACTCTTTTGCCTGATTGAAACGATATTCGAGAGCCGATCGACTGAGGTCATATTGAAACTGCACGTTTTTTACGAAGTCGACAAAAAAATGTCATTTGTTAAACAACTGAGAATCACGTTACTGGTTATTCATAGCGGTGAACGTCCCGAGCCCGACTCAAATATTAATAGCCGCTCTCCGCCTTATCCGACACCCGACAAATCCCTTGTCATTATTTTTGTTTGACTAATAACGAGAAAACATTTCTCGTCCTCTCGACTTCACCGGGAATGTCCTAAACACGATAATTTCGTTCGGCGGCACCTTATTCTCGTATTTGGCGGCGAGCCGGCAGCGCGCTCCGGCCGTCTATTGACAGTAATTCCGTCCCCGGCGTCGGTTGTGTTGACACTAATTTCGTCCGAGTTGCCAAACTTTCGCAGACGTAACTTTTCTCCATCCGCAAAAGCACAGAAATGAACCGGCGAGGAGGAAAGTTAGCGATCGACCGCGCCGCGAATCGCGAGTGCACGTGAATCCGCGAAGCTGCTGTACTTTTATATACACTTTAACGCTTCATAGAAAATACTAGCTACCAATTTTTTCATGTCTTTCTTTTCCCCCTGATTAAGCGCTCGAATAGTTCACTCGATAAAAAATTCGTTTCAGATTTGAATCGACGTCTATTACGATGGTCACTACCTCTAAGTTTTATTACACCAGGTACGTCTAATATGTCTATACGCAAATAAAATGTTCCCTTTGCCCTCCCACGCGAATATGATAACTAGAGCCGAACTAGGACGTCTTAAGTTGACAGTTCATGAATGAGATCGACTGACCGCTGTTGGGCTGCTGCACGGGCCGCTTGCCCCAGGCGCCGCGCGCGCTGTGCCACGCCCGCTTCTCCGCCGAAGGCGCCTCCATGATCTCTGGTCGTGCTTCTTCCAGCTGTCCAAAAAACAACACGTTACCACCATTTTTTTGGTATTCAATAACTGCACATACGACAGGGTGACAGGAAATCATCGTAAGCAGCTATGACATCATATGGCCGCACTGACCTGCTGCAGTTGCTCGAGAACAGGTTCGTATTCGAAGTAGTCCGTATCCAGAGAACGTTTGCCCCATGATCCGTGGAAGTTCTGCCATTTTTCCTGTTCAATTATTAAAATAAATTCACCTACTCAGTAATAATTAAATGACATAAAATAAATATGAACTAAAATATAATTACCGGTGCCCTCTTTCCCCAAGCGGAGCTCATGTCCTGCCAGCCTCGCTTGCCCCAAGCTGAGCTCATGTCTTGCCAGCCGCGCTTGCCCCACGCCGAGTTAAGGTCGTTCCAACCACGTTTACCCCATGCGGAGTTGAGATCGTTCCAGCCACGCTTACCCCAGGCTGAGTTGAGGTCGTTCCAACCCCGCTTACCCCAAGCTGAGTTTAAGTCGTTCCAGCCTCGCTTCCCCCAAGCCGAGTTGAGATCGTTCCATGCTCTTTTTCCCCAAGCGGAGCTCATGTCTTGCCAGCCACGTTTGCCCCAAGCCGGATTGAGATCTTGCCATGCGCGTTTACCCCAGGCTGCACTCATATCTTGCCAAGCGCGTTTTCCCCAGCCACCGTGTAAATTTTGCCATGCCCTCTTCTCTTCCTCGGTCAGTTCCATTTCGTTGTCCGCCTGCCGGTGCGAATGATCAGAATAACAGAATTATCGTTTATGATCATCATTCGATTACTTACGTTAAACAATCGTAAAAAGGCGGAGTCTATTAGGATGAATCATTTACGACCGGTTCATTCAATATTGTAATCGTGACTTGTGTATTTTTAGAGTGGTCGTATTTCAGTTGGGGCATTTGAGTCGAGAGCGACTGCGAGCGAATGCCCTCCGACGCAAAGAGGGCCCGGAGAGGCGCGCCCGGAGTGTTTACTCGTATAATTATGCCATTACGAGGGCGGGGTACTCAAACGCGCGGAATTTTAATTGCTTAACTCCAATGCCAGATTTTTGTAATTCGTGACCCGTCTGCGAAAGAATGCAGCGGCAGCAGACGGTGGTCTTAGACAAATGTGGTGAACAAATTGAAAAATTAAATCGTTGTCTAGATGTTTAACAGTGGACCGAGTTGTAGCACGAAAAATATATATAATAAAAAATGAAATTATTTCGGATTTTAATATATGCAGTATTTGATCTTAACTGCCGGTCAATAATTTTAATAAAGCATTGCATTTAATTTACATAGCTTTGATTCAATATTCTATCCCTAATCTTGGGTTAACATTGAATATCGGAAAGAACTCTTTTGATGGACTTTGTTTTGTTAACACATTAATTAATCTAGTTTTAAAATCTCACAGCTGCTACATAAAAGTAATAAAAACGTCAGTCTGCTAAGCGTTATTTTTTGAGTAGTCGCAACACTGTCTGTCTAGATGGTTACTATGAGTTGCGATAGTCGTTTTTATAAGTATGGCGTATGTAGACAAGCTAAAATTCACGAGCTCGTCTAAGTTTTTCCTATGCTTACGTCATAGAGGTACAATAAGATTTTAATCCACTTATTTGTTTTTGGATTATGTATTATGACAATACTCACCGCATGTTGCGCGGGGGTGTCGGGGTGAGGGGCGTCGGCGGCCGCCGCCAGCGCGCCCAGCGCGCACACGCAAAGCGCTGCTACACACCACCGCATCTACGCAAACGTACACACTGTTAACATTTTGTTTGCGCAACCGCATGCAATCGAAACTAATAGTTATGGCAGTAGTCTAGGTATTTATTGAGGGAATATTGAAATAACATCTCACGTTGGAATCGGAAACTATGATCGGCAAATTGGGCATTCAGAGCGCATCTGATTTTTTGATTCGAAAATTTAGTTTCATTCATAACACTATAAACGTTAGGAAAGACGCCTTATAAATACGACAGCCGGTATGTAACGCGACAGACGAGCACTCGTTTTATGCGATAGGCCTCTATCGACAAGGTTTTAAGGCGCGTGCTCAGCCTTTGTTGCACAAATCGAACGCCGGTTATCTTTCAGTCAGCTCCGTTCAGTGCGAATACATTATTCAAATTTCCATAGTCGGCGGCAGGTGTTCATCCGGCGCTATGTGGGCGTGGATTTGCATTTTACAAAGAGGCTCCGACAATGAAAAAAAATGTGCGAAATCCATTAACGATATATTTGCCTTCAACTCGCTGATGATCGATAGAACGGTACTGCATTACGGTATTAAATATTCATACGTTACCTATATAAATGCCGATCAATTGTAAGAATATAATAACGTAAATGAAAAATTAATAAGACTGTGTATTGGATATTGAGGCGTTAAAAACTGTCCGTTATCCTATATGAAATTATAGGGTAGACGATGACAGATAAAAATTGAAGTGTGTTTTAGAGCAAAAATCTAACTTTAAATGATTTTTCAATAAATACTTGGGATCCGCATAAGTTTCTTATTTAGTAAAGTAGCATTCAAAATAATTATGACGATTCACTTATAGGCTTTAAGGATTTACATCATGATATCATGAAATTTATTAAAGTTTTGTACGTTATTTAAAGTGAAGCAACTTATTTAAGTGAAAGAGTATCGTTTGTTTTTAATTATGTTTGTCCTATTTACGGTAATCAGTAAAAAAATTCGAAATAACTTTCTTTCTAAAGCAGGAATCACTATATTTAACAAATCACTATAACAAATCACTTACTATATTTGAATATAATAACGCAATAAATGAGGCATTTCCTTTTCCAAGGAAAAAATTAAAAAAAATCAACATCCTTGAAATTTCAGGCAGAGGTGTAAACGAAGGTATCACCACGGCCCGCGCCGCAAACCTGTATTGCCGAATTCCTTTTGTCTAAGCTCACACAAAAATTAAAATGTGGCGTTTTTTTGTTCGTCGTTACTTATTTTAACGGAACATCACAAAGGAAAATATTAAGACGCATGACAAGCGCGAAATAAGAGGAGATACGTTTGTCGGGGGAAAACGGCGCTTTGTCTATCGGGACACGATCGTGAGGCGACGTCGGCGGCGCCGGCGCATCAGACGGCACGGCGCGCCGTGTCGTCGGCTGACGTCGACAAAACAAATAAATATATATATTTGTAACGTCAGCGTCTCGTTCCGCGTCTGCATCGACAGTGCTCTGTACAATGGCCCTTGCGATTTCGTAAGGTGCTCCTTAGAGGAAATTCATAAATAAATTCTTGCGTGTAACAAACGGTAATATGTAGCATAAAGATAAATAAAAAAATCAGAATCGCTTAAGTTTTGAATATCTGTCACTCCTCTCAAGTCAATATTCAGTTCGTTGCATGAGTATTCGCGGTGAAAGTGCAGATGCGAGGGTCGGCGGCGGGTTGCACGCTGTTACTGCACATTGCAGGCGCGCATCTCCTTCCTTCCTGTCCCACATTTTCTTACTTCACAGCAGTTTCACACTTTTTACTTATATGAGGAATCTTTTAAGATGAATTTCCTACTAATCGCTACTGTGTGGTGAATTACGTTAATAGACAGGTATATCGCTTATCGCTGTATGCAGCACAAATACATTTCATTTTCAAGGTCGTTCTATCTGTATCCAATCATTCGTAAAGTTATTCTTATAAACAAATATTTTAACGTAAATAAGCGCGTGTCTCATAAACTTTTCATATAATGCAAAAGTTACATATTTAAGAGTTTGTCACAGACTTTTCCTATCGAATACCGAA
Source organism: Eumeta japonica (assembly GCA_005406025.1). Taxonomy (NCBI): domain Eukaryota; kingdom Metazoa; phylum Arthropoda; class Insecta; order Lepidoptera; family Psychidae; genus Eumeta; species Eumeta japonica. The sequence continues at coordinate 44,334 of BGZK01001966.1, read as the reverse complement.
AACAGTATCCGCTACAGTTGTAACGATTATAAAACTTTAACTTTAATAAAATCGTTGCGTTTCGTCCGAATTTGCCGACGCTACCTCCTTATCCGACAGACGGGCGAGAGCATCGGAAATAGTTGAAGCAAGATTTCACAGGAAAAGTTGAAAGACGGCGAACGTAACGCGTAAGAGACGATGGAGGGTGCGGATTTAAGGATTATTTCCGAGTACAATCACAACCAGCTCAACGCTTTGATGATTGCCAACAGTCTCGTTGATCTGTGAGCGGACGCAGGCTGCGGGATGACAGACGGAATTGAAAAAAAAAAACGTAGCGGCGTCAAACGGGCGCGTCACGTTCTGCATACACTTCGTTATAATATAACGCATTGCGTGAAGTACGTTCAAACAAATTGTATACGACCTTTTTTTGTAATTGCTGTATAGTATCAATTCGTACTTACTGTACAGTAGTAAGCAAAACACTATTAAATTGATATTGGATTTCCGTCATGACACGAACAAGTAAATATTTTCTGCGGCACCCTGACAAAAAAGTACTTGCCAGTTATATATCGATATAGATAAACCCAGCCGGTATATCTAGTGCTGCTCACATTATCCTTTCAAATTCAAAAATGTAAAATTTCGTCCTCAAAAATGGACCACGCTAAAATTGTATCGTCCTTTTTTTCTATTAATTCCGCACCGTCCTTCTTCATAGAAATATTCGTGGCCACACAATAAAAACTAAAATTGAATGCAGAGCCTTATTCATGAGGAAATATCTATTCGCATAATTAAGCGCGTAAAAATCTTACGGTGTGCCAGCACTCACGACTGCAAATCTTAAACGGGCCGACCGCAAGGCAACCTTCCCCGCCTACGGAGGCGCGAGTAAACGAAGAAGAGGAGCGTTAAATCTCGGTTGTTAGAGGAAATATAGAGTTGGCAGTCGGAGGCTGCGGGGGCTGCGGGGTGCGGTTTGCGGTCTGGCGAGCGGCGCGCCCTCTACCGACCGTACGAACGCCGCGTTACCGTAACTCTGTTCTGTAACTAAGTTTACTTTCCCGATACTGGGAGTATACGAGGCGTCTCTAGACTGAATGTTGCAGTACATATATGACGAACTATATGTCATTATATATCAGAAGAACCAACCATTTACATGGGTCAGTTCTGTGCGACGTATAGAAGAATTTTGGAAAAGAAGAATCTAGTATTTTTTCTGAAAGAAGTACAGTTGAACAATGAACGAACATTTATAAACGACATTTGTTCGAAAACGCGTTTTACACAACCCTAACTTACCATTTCTCACGGATTATTGTCGCTCTATATGAGAACATATGCGGCCATCGCTTACCCCGTGCTATCGTATATTTCGACGAATGCGCGTAGGGTTGACAAATGAAATAAAAAATATTATTTTAAATAGCAAAATTAAGTTTTAGACTGTAATTTCACGACGACTACTGAACTATCCTATAAAAGTACCTGATTTTGTGCGCCCAGTAGAACTAATTCGTATATAACAAAATTTATATAATCGCTCATTTTTTTTTTATCTCATTGAAATGAAACTTCAAAAGGTTTTTAATATAAGAATATTTTTTTATTAAAAACCTTATCTAAGTTCGTAGACAAATTACGCCGCGATCCCTGAAGCGGTTCGCCTCCGCTTCGACGATCACATCGAATTAAAAAGGAAAAAGCATTTTTTTCGATAGATCTCAATTTTTTATACCCGGCGGTCCTCATCAAAGATGTGTGAATAATACAGGCGCGCGGCGGAGGCGCGCCGTCTTAATAAGCCGCCGGCGGGGCGTCGCGCTTTTAACACGCGTGAATAAAACATTACAACTCTCGGATATCGGCACGCGCCGCGTCTTAATCCCGGCACTTCCGCCGGCCGTTATTGCGATTCCGGTCCCGCGCCCGCGTCCGGGGCGATGCCCGATGACGTTCAAAGTACACGGTGGGAGCGGTCGAGGCTTCTCGTCGCGCGCTGATGAGAACGCAAAATCGGTGCGTTTATTCGTCAGGTTGCTTATTATTGCAAGGCTTTATAGAAAAGCTTTCGTTCCGGACTGGAAATTTATAATTTGGAAGTATAATTAATATAGTCAAAAAGGTAGGATGAATTTGAGAAAAATACGCAAAGTTTTGTTTTGTAACTCCGTTGCACAGAAAGGTTTTATGCGATTTAATAAAGTTTCCCAGTTTACGAATAAAAAATCACTCTGATGTGTATTGGCGATTGGTAAATGTCAATCAAGACATAGTATGGTAGAGCTCCTCAATTCACCCGATTTCTTACGAATCTAACAACTTGGATTCGAGTCCTTTTATCCGCTGTATTTAGATATCGGAATGTTGCAATAGTTGAAGTTAAAATATATTTTGTACAGCAGTAAAAAACACAAGAACCAGAATGCCATACTGCGGAAATGTCTCTTAAAAGCACGATTGATTCGGTATAACCAAATGAAATGGGTTTTACATGAGCCAAGTAGATTAGAATTCGGATTAGACAGATCTGACTCTATGATAAAGTCTTATCGTAGTTGATTCAGCTCTCTCAGAGTTATTCCTAAATAAACAGAAAATATAGATAATTGAGCTAATAGTGTACTTTATTACTTTAATTTTTCTTTGTGGCATCTTCAAGGGCAATTGAATTTGCGAGTTACCAGAGAATAGATGACCATTACCGTCTATGGACACTCTCTAACTTAGAAGAGTCGCCGATGTTGCCGGTCTCTTGAGTCGGGAAAGGATATGCGATGAAGGGAGGATTGATGGAGGGCGAGCGGAATGATGGAAAAGGGAGTGGGCCACCGGAATACTCGCTCACCGGACGAAATACAACAGTGGAAGCTATGACTTCACGATTGTATTTTGTAAAAAAATAGTATTTCACCAAGCAAAACGGTCCATTTATGGTGCTGCAGCCAAGTCGATCATAGCATGGACCTGCCACTCATAAAGACTGAGCGAAAACCTACTCCAATGCTCAGACCCTTTTAAAATTGGAAAAAAATACACGAGCTCATTTTCGATATGTTCAGAAAACCTGGAAATAATGCCTACTCCACCGCTTTATTATAGTCCACACGAATAAATTAAATAATTATATCAGTGAACTTTCATTTTAATATTTTGCTGGGAATTCCCCAAATATTTCCATCTCTTTTATACCATAATTCATGCGCTACAAGATTATAAAAATGAATAGTCGTATATTGTAGAGACATTTCGAAGACTCAATTTTGGACGAATTACACTACAATATAATGATACCACCAAAAAAAAATCCAACCAAAATTCATCCTTTACATCCGAATAACGAAAGCGAGCGGCGACGTCGGATAAACAACATTTAGTAAAAGGCAAAATCAAATTCATAGCAACGAAAGAAGCGCGCGCGCGCCGCGCCGGGGCGGCGGCGCGCGCGTCCCGCGGGGCCGGCCAGATTTTTCCTTTTATTGCCCAATCTTATCAACACGCCCGATCCCTGAATGATCCCGTATGTGGCACAGACTGCTTTATAATGTTTCTTTACTGTAAACCTGTATTTATCCAAATACACACAAAGGAGCCCAATACGGGTTGCGGCCTCGTAAAATGGGTGTACAAAGTTAATTCTTTTTTAATATATTTTCATAAATGAATACATTGTTAAATTAAAGTTGACAAATCAATATTTCCTTTATGGATACGTATTATGAATTCTGAATTAAACGACGCGTTCCATTGTTTATTCGGGTGTCCGTAACGGAATCCCATCCGACGCACGCGCGTTCTCTACGTTTTTTTCCTCGGCCTTAATTAAAATCTCACTTTGAAATAGAATACGCATCTGCGTCTATCCGTTTGTCTGTGGCAAACAGCTGAACGCTTTCGTCGCCCGGTTTATTAATTTTTTCGTACGTCCGCCCGCGGCGCCCTCTCGCGTATTTACAGTTCGACGGCGAGGTGAGGGCGCGGCTGACAAGTTATGAAACCGTCACTTTTTTAACTTATAATGTAATATCGCGGTGAGCTCGACGCAGTAGATTATAGAGCTACTATAAAACGTAAGATTTGTCTCAAGAGATTTATCGTTATACTGAAATCGCAAGCAGACTACACAATGATGCTGTGTTCGAATTAAAATACCCTATAGTCGTTTCTAGACGAACAATATGCCTATGTACCGCAGAGGTGCTTGGCAAGGGATGACACCAAGCATGCCGCCGCTGCCAGGTGAGCAATTAACTGTAGATTAACGCTCCCTTAATCGTTAAGTCCAAAACCCGAGTGCACAAAGGCAAAGGGCCTAAATTCTGGGATACATTACAAAGCTCACTTAATAATGATAATCTTAAAAGACTATTGTATTAATTCAGATTTTTTCAAAGCTTTTTTAGAAATAGTTATGAGTAATTACAATTATCTTAGTACTTACTGTAACAACTTATGCAAAATTTAGTGATCGAATAAAAATCTAATATTTATTCGAAAATTAGAATAATTTTCTATATTGCTTCTATTTCTGATCTAAAACTTGAGATACTTTACTATTTCTATTACCATTCCAAGCTTTGACTTTTTCCATGGAATATCACCTCCGCTCGCAGCGCGCTCGCGCGGCCGCCGGCCGAAACTTATATCATTATTCCGTATTCAATTATTCACGCGGCGCGCCCGCCTCTGCATATCGTAATCCGTCCACGTGTGCCGCGACCGATTCCGAAATAATTGGTTTTTTCGATTGTTTCCCGACCGCGCGCCGAACGGCCCCTCGTTTTCAATTAATACGTCACACGGCCGAGGCACATCCCTAAAACGGCCCGAAACGACTCTGGCTCTCGTCCGAACGACGATATAATGACTCTACGTGCGCGTGATTGCCAAATGACGAGCATTAGGGAGAAATGGAAAAAGCTGCGTAGATTGTAAGCTTTTCGAAAACGTATCCCACAGCTCTAATAACGAATAGACATTACCAATCTGTTACGAATGAAGACAGAAAAAAAAATCAACAGGTGTCCCGGTGATTGAGCCGCTCGAACGGTGCAAGTCTCATTATGCTAATCGGCGAGAGTGTAATACAGATTAGCTTACCCTCCCGGGCCCCTCCGGCTCCCTCCCGCCCCGCGAGAGCCGTTATGCTAATCCCGGTCCGCGGGCCGACACCTGTTGAAACATACCCTCGGCGTTTTCGAATTACTGTCTTGGATTTATACGATATTACTTCTGCCTTTCCCGGTAAACCTAAACTGACCATTGTATTATCGTTTTCGATTGGTGACTTCATTTATTTTCTTTTCGTTTAAAGATCTAACTTAAACTCGGGCGCCGTAACTTAATCAGTTGTAAAGCAATAGATCAATGTTGACTGGCGAAAATTACTTAATTTCTTTATATATTTATGGTTTACATAAAACACTGTTTCGCACCCGCTTAACCGTGCTCTAATTAAAATGTAGCGATCATTATTTCCGATCACAGTCCCGACCCTCATTACAATGTCAGTCCTGATGCTAGCTAGTCCTGTCTTGAACTTTGTTACCATTTTTATGGTATTTTTTTAATAAAAAGTATTCTTTTTTTATTTCAGAAGATAATCTTTACTTATGCAAAATTTGATTACAATTGATTCAGCCGTTTCAAGGTTTTATAAAAGATTTCGAATTCAATCTTTTACATATATCTATAATATGACTTCTTTGTCTCTATGTTCTTCTATGAAATTACAGTTTGGGAAACTTCAAAAATCGTCGAATTTAACAAGCGCATTCAGCGCCCCCGCGGCAGTTCAACGGACAAACGTTGCGTTTTATCTCTCCGAGAACGGTTAGCTCAGAGCTCAACAGCTATTAGCGTCAACAGCTGCTCCCATGTTCGGGATAGTGGATTCGCGGCCCGGGGCGGTGCGGATTTCTCGGCGCGCCACAGGGCCGTTTCGGAGCTTTCACCATATTAAGCGGACCCTAACATCACATCTAGCTTTATTCACTACTTCTCATTCACATTATTCACTGCTTCTGTATCACGAACACGTCGAAGTAACGTCACTAAACACCGTTTTCGGCGGATGATAGAAATGTGATTCAAGGGCCTAAAGTGATTTATACTTTGTATCACACGTCAATCCTTGTCATTACAGTGAGTGTATTATTAAAATTTTATTTCAGTCCTATAATGTACTTCGTTCATTTATTAACTAATGTCAAATATATACGATATATATACATAAAAGACTGAGTGAGGTAAATTGGACGTAAACGTGTGTCCCAAAGGACTCCGACGTATACTAAATCTATTGTAGAATCCACTACGACTCGCACTAAAAGAAATACGTATTTCAATATCCCTTTCATCAAGTAAATCGAAGATGTTTGTTCGGATCGCATCTGGACGCAAGGACCCGAGCGACGGCCTCCGGGGGTGCGAGGAGGGAGCGAGGAGGGGTGCGGGACTATGATAAAGGCGTACGTCTGCGGAGCTATTACAAAAAGCTTATCTTAATCCGACGTATTGTCCCTAAATCGCCTCCAATGAATATCATTAATTCGTCGATATCCGGGGGCGAGGACGCCGGTTCGCGAGGGGGTGAGTGGAGGCGGTGAGAATGTTAATGGGGCGCGCAAAACGATCGAGAGATTAACGCCGATTAGACATCGATCGGCCCCTGCGCACCGGCCCAGCGCCTCGGCGCCCGCCGTCGGAGTGCACGACACATCGGCGGCCCGTTCTCTTAATGGCCGTCAATCCGCCCGAGAGGAGTTGCCGGCATCGTTAATTGGCCGATTAACATTACCATGCGTGTACATGTCAAAAGACAAACGAAAATCTTTGTTTGTTTATTACGGCTGTTTGTCTGTAAAGCGAACGCGGTGGGGAGTGAATACGAGAAAACAAACGAACGGGGTGTTGATCACCGTGATGAATAGCGAAAGTGTCTCGCGAAAAGCGTGTTTGATTATGTATAATTCCGGTTAGCACACGTACGTATGGCAGTGAGAGTTGGGTGTGGCTGAAGAAATATAAAAGCAATGGAAGCCTAATTCCTAGGTCGTATATACGGTGTGTCTTTCAAAGACAAATACTGTAGGAATAATTTTTATTTTGTGTGACAGAATGGTGTCGTCCGAAAGAAGATGGGGGTAACTGGAGTAGAAAGAAGCAACTTAAGATTGTTTAGCCACCTGAGAAGAATTAATAAAAATAGATTGACGAGAAAGAAGTTAGAGTACAAATGCGTTTGATGTGTAGAAATACTATACGGACTAAGTCGATGGTGTGCTTAAAGAAGAGCCAAATTTTTAACACCCGAAACCGACAATCTTACACGAAACGATTGATGGATGTCAGTGAAGCGAGAGACATGTGTAAAGATAGTAGTATTATATGGAGGCCGTCAAAAACCTACTATTCTGGAAAACAAGCATGAACTTATATATAAATAAATAAAAACATTAATCTATGCAAATAATAACAACTTGTACATTATAGACGATATGCACTCGTATCGTGTTGACTTCGAAACGGGATGACTTACGTTACGAGTCACTACGCTCCAAAATTTGATATCAGGGCCGACAACACGACAGTAATTAAAAGATTAACGACGCTGTTACATCCGGAAGGTTTGGTTTATGCACAAAAACTGTAGATGTCGCTAGTTGTATATCAAAAAGGTAAATGCTCAAAATCTGTACTCGACCTCCTCGAGCGAAACTTCGTAAACAAATAAATAGAGGTAGCATTGAATACACAGAAGAAGTAGTTTATCGTCTATACGATCTCGAGCTTTGTGGCGGCGGAATTGTGCGCGGGCGTGCGCCGAGTTATCTGTCGAGGGCCCGCGCTATCTGCTAACTCGGGCGGTCGCATTGTGAAGAAGGGCTTTCGGACAAGAAAGGTTTTTGGGCAACTCTTTTTCTCCGATGCGCACTTAATCGATCGAAAAGTCAATACCTAATTATACGAGACCCGGCCCGACCTTTAGGTCCGATCAAGTTTTTCAAAGGGCTGATATATGGCAGCCTTTCAACAAACTTCGATAGAACAGGCAATTATTGTCGACGTCCTTAAATACAGGAAACGGCTAAAATAACAATGCTGTTGAAAGTTTCCTGAAATTAGTGACAATCAATGGAATCGGTTTGTAAACCGCTTGTGTTTTTGTCTCTAAGTAGGTACGGAGCTTTTATTAGGCAGTGAATGAACTAACATGGTCACGCTTTCAGCAAGCATCACGCTATAAGGTTAATTTTTCTTTTAAACTCTATGTTAACCAACTGAGCGACAGTCGGTCATTCCAGTGAACTCGGAGCTGCCGAAATTAACCGAACGAGACAGAAACGGTCAACCGTTTGTTGTTTTACACCATAATGTGCTTAATTTCGTCAAGATATGCTTATAATGATAATGATAGTATTTTTTTTTAATAATTGTTTGTTTCGTCTACCAAACTCCCAAACTATTAGCATATATTCACCATTTCCCGTCTTTTTTTCCTCACATAGTCACTGAAATCGATAAGATTATTATACAATTTTTCGTTCAAGTTTTTACACCCATATTAATAAACGTTACTCAAATGATGCTCCATCTCAAGAAGTAACGCAGGAGCGAGACATGTATTATATTCCATAGCGAAACAGTATAACCGTCTCGCTCTCTCCACTCTCAAGATGGAACGCCGCACTTGAGTGCTCTTTATCAATGCGACGGGCGCGAATATCCAGGACGAGCACGATGCACTCTTAATTTCGAGCGTCTCGATCAAAGCCACGAACTCACCGAGTCCTCGCTGAGCTTCGACGCTGACCTATAAAGGTTACTGCAAGTGACCGGAACGCGTCTCCGACGCCGGCGTGTCGTATTTATAGCCCCGCCCGCCCGGTCGCGGCCGCGCGCCCGAGCGACACCTCGCGGCCGACACGGAAGTGGGACGGCACGAGCCGGAACATCGGCCGCGTGCGCTTGTCCGCCTTCCGTATTGTTCACCGTTCGGTGAATCGGCAAATTAATTTCGTGTATTATTAGCCCACAAATAAGATCATGTCAATGGTAATGTTGTAGCATCTATTTCCTCGCTATTGGCACGTCTTATATAGGTATTTACATGTGATTGTTTTTATTATTGTAACCGATAGAAATAATATAGATATAAAGGATGATGTCTTTGGTGATTCATAAATTTATCAATTTTATCTAGTTTTTTTTTAGTTAAGTAATTGGCGTCGGTAAGGAAAGCGGACAACGTGTTACGTTCGAACCACAAACGAAAATTAAACGTTTATGCATTCAAAGCAGTCGTTGTTTGTTTTATTTTGTTATTATTTGTTTTCTAATATTAAGATCACTACACCGCTTAAAGGATAAAGAAATCCTAATTTTATGGACGATAATTTATCATCTTTGTAATCAACACCCACGATGCGGACGGACGACGGTACACGTATACCGTCCGATAAGTTTTATTTGGCACGCGAAGAACACGAAAAGGACCCTTGAGAACACGAAAATTTAATATTAAAGATATTGCCGGACTTCCAGCATCAACGTCCCGGCAGCATCGTCTGTACAGTGTCATCTCGGCAAGAACGTCACATAACGCACGGCGTCACCTCCACGTAAATCCTGAATCAATTTCAAGAAGCGCATCAATATTCCGCGTGTGCCACAATGACGGCGTGCACGGCCGCGGACTAACTCTTTGCGCACTCCACGATTCGTGGTGATCAATTCCGAATAGATTATCCTCCCGTTTCTGAGAAGAGAAACGACGTACGAGCACGGAACAAAATGGATGCGGCACACGTCTGGCGATTCGCTGATGGAGCGCGTGTATTTTAATGTCTCTGCAGTAAGTATCAGACTCAAACAAAAATTGCAATATTTCTGTATAAAAATGATCTCGCGCGTCACTAATCATTCCCTAGGTCCGCTTAGACGTAGCAAACTACACGGAGCGACTAGCTACAAATAAGTTACGAGTTGGAGATTACTATTTTTTCCGCATTGCCCTCTCTAGTACACTACCAAAATTGAAATTTCTTTGAACAGGTTGTTGTAGTTGAAACATACAAAAACAGAAAAACTAAACATACGAGAGGTCGGTCTCTTGTTTTAGGTGGCGTCTTAACCGAATCGTTTAGAAGTATATTCTGGATGAAATGGAAGAGCATCACGCTCAGACCAAAGATAAAGGTTTTTATTACGTATTGTGTATTCTGTGTCTACACATATTCAAATCTCATCGACCAGAAAAAAATAAAATATAGACTTTTTTTTTGTTTTCTCTAAAACTATTTAACTTATTACGCTTATTTACACCGGTACAGATTCGAATGTCAACCCTGTATCGATATAAAAATAGTTTAAACACTACAGTCTAGAAGTTAAGATATTGTTAAAGAATATCATTTCTTAAATGTGCCATTTTCATTCATCGTATTGGAACCGTGACGACCGCGTCGCGCACTTCCGCGGACAGTGGCACGTCACGGCGCCACCGTCGCCCGACGACGCGGCCCGTCGACGGAGCGCCTCAGTCCGGCCGGCCGTCACCGCCGAGCCCGCACACCTGCCCAAACAGCGGCGCCCGCGCACGCACCTCCGACGAGCCTCCGCCGAGCGCGCTAATTGTGATACTTCGCGAACTAAAACTGACGACTCGGCCCAAGTTATTAATCGAAGTCCGGGAATCGCGCGATGCGGCGGCCCGGAGCGGCGCTGTGCTGCGGTGAGCTACTTTTAATTGTACATCGCGTTAATTACCACCGGCTGCCGCTTTAATTTAATTTAATACTTATTCATTTTCACCGGAGCACATCTCGGATTCCGAGTTTCGCTTCGCGGTGGAAGTCTTACGAAACTTTATGCAAATGTACATAGGCGTAGCGAAACGTAGAATAAAAAAAAAATATACATATTCTTGCGAAGATATAACTCGACAAAAATATGTAATAAACGGATGTATATAAAAAAAAAAGTAGAATTATCAATCGTATTTCTTTTAATGAATAAAAGAAATTCCAAAAATAATTAATATGGACAATGTTACGAGATAAACTACTACCAGTCCAGCGCATGCATACCGGTCTTCAGTTAAGTTTTACGACGCGTTTTCCCTAGACTAAATTTTCGCAAGTGTAAGTTATTTGTATCGGTGGTAATCGTCAGATTCGAGCTGTCGAGTTCCACTCGTCGGGAATCACTTTAGCGGCGTGGCGCGCGCGCGGTCGTCTCGCCGTCCGACGCGCGCGGGCACGGGCCCTCCCGCCGGCGGGGTGGGGCTCGAAGGGAATCGACGCCGCGGAAATTGGGGAAACATAATTGATGAGATTAGCCGAAGAATGTGGGCGTCGGCGCCGTGAGCCCGCATTAAAGTTATCGTGAAAAATGACGCGCTCGCGCCGGCGGGCGGAAGGCGGCGCTCGTCCATCAGGCGCGGCGACGTGCGCCTGCACTCTCCGCCGTCTTACGGTTATTTGAAATTTTTCAGATTACGCCGTTGAGCCGAGTTCTTTAACCTTTCATGAATTTTAATTCGTAATTCCGAATTATTAATTGCAAACGCTCGTATGAATATCCGAAAATTCCATCTTTTCTTTATCGATAGTGACGAGTCCTATTCATTTTAGCCAGAAAAAAATATCGCAGACAATTTTCCGTTTTTCCTAAGACCCGTGAAATACAAATTAAGTATTTCAACTGCTATCCTAAATATTCAACATTAACCAATACTTTGGAGCGGCAACAAAACGCGCACCTTTTCGGCGTCAGTAATTTACAAAGATCATTATTGACAATGTGGCGCTGCGCAGATGTTTCAATGTCTCTACTCTCGATCGGAGCTATCGACACGAGTATTTCGCTAGCGCGCCGAGTCCGGCCGAGGCGTTGCGCGGGCGCCGCCCGACGAGCCTGTTAGTATGAAACGTAAAACTTGTTGTGTTCGAGAATGTGGTGTTTGACGGTACGAAACGATATGGAAAAGATTGAAACTATACTAATATTATAAATGCAAAGTGTCCGTCAGTTACGTTTCCGCGCCTAAAACGCTGTATTTGTATAACTCCTTGTAAATAAAAGATTTAAGTTATTTATTTTATTTCATTTTGTCGCTTATGTTTATTGTTCGCTTTTCTTAGAGAAGGAGCTGTGTTGTAGTGGCCGATGAGAATTGAGAGAGGTGGGAAGAGGAAAATGCGGTGTGAGTGTGAGGTCAGGCGAAGTGAAAGTAAGAGAGAGTGTCAACAATCCAATTGTAACTATTTGGTTAATAGCAACAGTTTACTAACAATAAAGTTATAATTAGTTAGAACGAACGATAGGGTTGTTACTTTGCTCCTTTTGTCAGTAATGTATCTTATTATTATAATATGAAAAATGCGATAATTTGTGACGATGTTTGATTCTTTGTAATTCGTAAACAACTGGACGGATTTAGATGAAATTAAGCGCATAGAGACAATATTTTCTGGATTATACGCATGATGTTTTATATTTGTCACTAATGCGTCCCTGTATTACAAATTTACAAGAAATTGGAATCGATATTAAAAGCGAAATCGATATTTGAAATCGTTAACAATAACACGATCAGAAAAGAGATGGACGCAGGATTGAAATAAAAACTATGATCGAATCGGATCTAACGGTGACATCGGGACTTAAATTGAACACAGGATCTGAATTGGTATAAATAAGAACAAAATTACTCAAAATAGATAATAACGGAGCTGAAAAGCTAGATTTTCAATAAATATTAATTCTTTCCGTTTGTGTATCTTTACAAATGAAGCACCTCGATCTTTGTCCGTTCGTCTGTCGTGCCTGCTCACTTCTGAAACTTTTTAACTTCGCAATTAAAACCTCACACTGAGATGCGACAGGTGTATTAGACCCTAAACGCCTGCCCAGCGTGGTGATCCGATCGCACCTACTATACCTGTTTTTAGACTGCACCAGTGAACCCGTACCCTCGCGAATGAACCGCAGCCTCCTTTGATGTAATTTTAACTCTGGTTTTGCCGTGACTGTTTTTCAGACAGTCTTCTCGGTGGCAACACTTTTTACATTAGCCGTGGAATTCGGGTCGCCGAGTTTAGTGCGGGGGGCGCGGGAGGGCGGAGGGGACGCGGTAATGAGCGGGAAATGAGCTTTCCGCCCGCCCCGCGCGCCCCGCAATGGCCTCGCGCTGTGGATGCAACCGCCGTTGCATTAAATGCAATTCTTCGCATGGAAACGGGAATTTGATGACCTTAATGTCCGTCCGGGGACGTTGAATCTTTTCGAATCTAAGCTTTTTATAACTTTTATGCTAACTTTCTAAAACATATAGTTTCGTTCAAGTTTGGAGATTCTTATAAAATTTGATGCATCTCTGTGCTAGCTATGAGCTCCTACAGTGTAGTAGCAAAATCTTTCATTGATATATATATTACACTGATTTAACATGATTTACCCATTCTGCGAGATTAAAGCGAAATATTGTCAAGTTGTTTACTGTTTAATATACTTGTAATACACTTAACTCTAAATAAATGCGTCACATGATGCAAATTTATTATATTTTAAAATAAAATAATCTATTATGAAAATTCTGTCATGACCTAAAGACTCAACTCAACTAGGAAATGAGTTTTAAAAGCTCCGAACAAAGTGTGCACAACTTAAAAGGACCACAGAACCCTGATGATGAACGCATTACATAAATACGTTTTGGAATCTCAGAGATAAGTTTTGATTTATGATCTTTTTCTTGTTTAATACTGTCTCCGCGGTCGGCATATGTTTTATATTAATTTACGAAAAGGTAACTTATATCGGACGTAAATCACTCGCAGGCGTTCCTTTTAATCGGCGCCGCATTTTCATCAAGTTTTAAAACATGCGATCGTGTACATAATGGAGTTTCACCGCCGTCAGGGCCCCCAGAGATTTGGTAATGAACCGCCTTAAGTCCGCGATCCAATTTGGGATTAATGGTATTACAGTGATCGCTGATGTCCTCCCGCTGAACCGCGATTGATCCGGAACGGGCGCGGGCGCGTCTCGGGCCGTCCTCGTAGATAATAATTAGTTTTGGCTGAATCCACTTTGCACCATAGATCAGTCGCACTTAAGGCTTCGATCGTCTGCGTCTATTTTCGTTTGTGTGTGTGTGTGTGCGTTTCATTTCATTAGAGTCCATGGAAATGACAGCGTGTTACCTATCCCTCGTACCCAGCCTGAAATGTAGACTGTTGTTGTGGATGCGGTGGCGAGTTCTGTCAACAGCCTACTGTCTGCGCCGGTCCACCGTGAAGGTCGTAGGGTTCAAAGCTCTATGCGCTAAATGAAATGTTGTGCGATAGCCACAGCAGTGCGGTTGTCTAAATCCGGCACGACCGCGGGGACAGGTGTGTATCGAACTTCGATATTTCAATTAGAGAGATCCTATCGGAGGCAATCAATTCTTCAGGTAGACGCGGTCCGCGGCCAGCGTTCCGAGGCGAGACGAAATAGTTCGCGGGACGGCACTAAGCATATTTTTCGTAGTCGGATATTACTGCTATGAGACATTATCGATCTCATCGCTTTTACGGAATTATGGTCACGATTCCTCAGAGGGAATGCCGAACGCGTGGAGACGCGAAAGAGCAATAAAAAAAAAATTTGGACAACGGTCGAAAACCTCCCGCACGTAAGGAGAAAGGGATTTAATCGTTATTTTTACAAATGGTTCGTTCCAGATAATCGAAAACGTCGACCTTCAGGAACCCCGAATGGTGAATTCCCATATTGTAGGAAAAAAATCATTATTCCTAACAGGAAGTTAAAAACATAATTCGGCAGCGTCTCCGTTATACGCACCGCGAAATCGCGCAAAACAAACTGCCCGCCACTGAATCCTTTGTAATTAGTTGCCAAATATACTGGCCGGAGCGTCTGTTTTACGCGAACTTCCAGCGAAAGCTAAACGGACGGCTCAAAAAATTCCAAATTAAAGCGCCAACTCGAGCCCAACTTTGGCATGCGTTGTTTTTCTGCATCTCAAAGACGGCGCCCGCGCCGGTGGACGTTTGCAGCGAACGTTACAACTTCCACGAAAAATATTTACTCAGTCGTGACGGCGTTTAATGAGATGAAATAATTTAAATACATTCCGAGCTTTCATCGTGTTGAGGATGATAAAGATTTCTTTTGCCTACGTACGTCGGAAGTTATACTCTTTTCGGCTAGAGATTTGGCCACGACGAGTTCAACGAAAAAAAAAATTGTAATATGATTTTCTTTCGTAGTAGCGTGGAACATTCGCGCCGACTAATGAGACAACTTATTTTTTTTGGGATTGTCACATAAGCCGACCTCTTTGAGGATCACGTGCAACCTGCGGTGAGTCGAGTCTGTTAGTCATTAACAACAAAGTCGTTGTTAATGCCTTTGTGATTCGACATACAAAGAATTTATACTAAAATTTAAACTGTGACGCTTATAAAGAAATACAGAATGAAACATCTGTTTAGAGCTTCCCAAGCACAAAGCTTTTATACATTGCTTGTTAATACAACACTTGATCCAAGGATACTCACACGGCGTGAGTTTAATTAATTTACTATTTAATTACTATTTAAATAAAGTCACTATTTAATTAATTATATGCATAAATGACATTACAAAACCTACACGAAGAAATATAATTATCGCTTCACCGCGACTAAAGCCTCGATCAACATTTACCTCAAATTTTCGTAAATTAAAATTTAAACAATCCGACCAAAGACTAGTGAAAGCTTTAGTTTACAGATTAAAATTTAACGAAAATTGTTAAGGCTTTTATTGTTTAATAGTTTTTTTATAGTCCTTAAATAAATAAATAATAGGGGCGAGATTATTGATGAGACATTTTATCTCAAAAAAATAATATATATTAACTAAATTCAAATATCGATAATTTTTGTTTGTGCAAGGTATTTAGTTCTATGCCTTTAAGATAAGGACTGACTGTCTTGCAGATTTTATAAAACTCTAAGAATCATTTAGTAGTTTCTGCTGGAAACGCTTAAAAAAACACACGCGAACGCAAACAGAAGTATCTTCGAAAAGGTGAAATAAAAGATGACCGGCCGCTCCCGATACACGACAGAGGGCGCGATCTAATATCCGGCGGACGGCGCTCGTAGCAGCCGCTGCGGCGGGGAAAACATCGAAGTCGCCGGTACGGGAACGGTCGGGAAATAGTCCGTCGACGAATAGAGCCTTTCGTTCCCGCGTTTTGGACGCGACGAATCGAACGAAGGCGCTCCGACTACGTCCCGTTTGGGAACCGGCCGAGCGCAATCGCGGCACTGAAGGAGGGTCATATCAATTAACTTAGAGTATTACCATTACTAAGGATTTTCTCTTGACTCGTTCCATTGTTATCCGTTACATACTCGTCGCCGTTGAGTCTTATGATCTCCGAACAGTTATTCTCTCATTCTCTTGGCGCAATATGGGAACGGCCTATGCGCATCGGCTAATGCTCGTACCTATTAATCATTCGTTGCAGTTGCATAACATTTAAAAACAAATGTAGAGTTTATCAAAATTGTTACACTACTCAAAATGTGACTAGAATTCGAAATCGCATAAAAAAAATATTAATTTATAACATTAACAAATAACCATATAAATAATTAAATCGTTATTTGTTAAAAATAAGCATTTCATATCTTAACATACCCGTGATTTCGTATAGAACCCATTCAAACTCTCGGCTCGGGGACGTTGCCGGAAGTGACGTCGTTCGGAACGCGAACTACGCGAACTACGAGTTGATTCGTGGCAAACTTGGCCGAAACATTTTCCTAACTACGGAAATACAATCGACTTCAGCCACGGTCCGAAGCCGCCGCGATCGACTATCGACTCCAAACTCCTCCGCCCTTTGAAGTTTCGCCCGCTGTTTATAATTAAAATACTTCTTATTGGGACAATTTATTGACTGATCGCTTTAAATTCCTGGCCACGGATCGAGTGGACTTCGATTTATCTAATGATCTTCGATAATCATTTCCGGATAAATGAATTTTATTAATACTTTTTTTATTGTCTCATCTTCTAAAGATTTACGTACGCATGAATAAGTTTGAAATTCCTATTCATATATTTCATTAAGGAGTACCTAGTGCTTGTTCGGTCGTGTAATATTTAAATGTTTATAGTTTTTTCTTTTTTAAAAAAAAAAGAACATCGTATATCATTTTTTTTCAGATTTTAATCACTCCATTGTCAAAGAACATTCTCCTATAACCTTTTTTATTTGAGAATGAGCGGCTCTAACCTCGAGCCGTGCGCTATTGCCTAGTGCAGGTTGAGGCTCTATTTATCGACATTTCGTCGGAAACAATATAAAAAATAGAACATATAATTCGAATTTAACACGAATGTAGTTAAAACTGTTTGTTCGGAATCGAAAGAGAATTTCGTAAAATTAATCATCGTATCGTTCCCATTCGGCAATTTTTATACGTATACTGTATTGATGCCCCTGTATTGGTGCGACCGCCGGTGTAAGTAAAATTCCAATCGTCCAGTTCGGCCATTGATCGTGGAGGGAAAGACACGCGACAGAAAAAAAGAAGCGATGGAGCGGCCGGCGAGGCTCGCCCTAGAAAATTCCATACAGATCAAACTGGTCGCGTATAAAAAAATAGCGAATTTTAAGCATCCACTAACTGGCGTGAAACGATTGGTAGATGTCAGTGAGGCGAAACAGATAGGCAATGATCGTACCGTGTGGAAATATGTGGTCCCTGCCCGCCCTTCTGGGCGATAGGCGTGAATTTAAAATAATGATAATGACAATAAGGACACCACAGTGCGTCCAAATAAATATGGCGGCGTTATTTAATATGGCGGCGTTATTTAATATGGCGGGAGGTGACGCAGCGACGAGCTCGGATAATTAGTTTCGTCGAAATAGTTGAAGAGCTCCGGCGCCCACGCCGCTCTTGGCCCGAACGTTGGGCGCGAACACCTGCAGATGCGAGCTTGGAACAACACTTACCCCACCTGTGCCCCGTTTGGGAAACGTAAGCATATTGTTGATTAAAGAGTGTTTATTTTTTCAATGACCTAACGACTTTTTAAGGCGGGTTCAATACTTTCTGTTTTATCGTTTTAGTGATTGTGACTCACTTTCTCAATAATAGTACAAGTAATCTTGTTATCTGAAGATTTTTCACTTTTTTTTAATATGCAGTATTTTTTTTTCTAAATTCATATGTTTTGACTTTCTTTAAAAAATAAGTTGATCAGATAACAATATATGCGCATATCTGCACATTACGTTATTGTTATCAGAAAATAACTAAAAATGTTCATTGACACATCAAATGGCAATTTAATAATTATGTGATACATTCGGATACCGACCGACAAATCCAACGTAAGGGTTTATTAAGCGTACAAAGGTGTAAGTTGAATAGATAGAAATAAATATAGCATCTTTTTAAAACATCGATTCATCGCTAGACGAGTACATCGATTATTAACGATACGTTGCCGAACGGTGGAATTTTATGACGAAATAACGTAATACAAAAAACACGAAATGGAAGCTTTCACAAACACGCACAAAAAGGAAAACCCACCTACAATGTAGTGACATTGTAAAAAAATTCCCTCTGTTACGTACTAATTAGCACTGGAATCGGACTCATCCCCGCCAGCTGACGCCGCCGCGCGCCCACTGCGACAGTTTAGCGCGCCGGCTGTGCGCTACGCGAGAAAAATAACCTGTTATTTTTTCGTTTTTAGTCTGTTTCACGAGCGCCAGAGGGCGCTACGTGCGCGGCGCCGTACACCGTTCCATCGGTTCAGCGAATAACAACCGAAAACTCGCCCGGAGAGCTGAACGCGCGCTCGGCCGCGCCGCGAGCGCGGGTCGGGGCGAAGCAGTGGGAACGGAATACGTTTCGTTCCGCAGCCTTACCCGTACGCCGCCGCGCCCCGGCGTACAAACGCGCCGGCCGCTTTCGGAACTTCCGTCCGGTAAACCGACGGTGAACGGAGTTGGAAAACTTCTCGCTGGCAACTTTCGTTTGTGGCGAGGGTTATAATTATTTCAGAATTTACTGTCGAATAAACGGTTTCGAGGTGGCCCGTACGCCGCGTGTCGTATAAAGCCGCGGGATCTAGTACCTGCCTGTGTAGCTAGGAGTTTTACAGTTGAAAACCGTAAAAATTTACGTAATTGGTCAAAAAAAAGAAATCTTATCTGCACGCATAATAGAAGCGTGAATGTTAATTTCCGTAGTTCATATCATTATTTTAATAAATAAAATAGTACATGCGACTACTTGAAATGTAAATGAGTGACAAATTAAAACACATGACGACTTCTTATCGATACTTGTTCGATTACTACGTTACACACTCACACAATGACATAGTGGGTATGTTGCCGCGTGCGCAGGCCACGGATTAAGACAAGGCTTCTCGACGTCGTATCGAACTATACACTAATCCTAAAACAGCTTCATTACGTCCAACGCTTATATGAAATCAATTAACCCTTCTAGTGTGTTTACTTGATGTCCACCTTTCTCGGAACAGAGATGTTTAGAGATCATTAAAATAAATAAATCATAAATTTGTTCGAATGCGAACCGTTCTCAGAACTACAATGTAGCAAGCTATTCCAAGTTGAACACCATAGACACCGTCCGACAAATATAACACGTCTGTACATGCTCACATCGACAAGATTTCGTAGAAAATTTTGTCGACGGCCGGTAACATAACTGTTTACTTAACCGACAATAAGAATGAGTTGAATAACGGATTGATTTTGTAACGAGATAATAAATCATAACCCGCTCGTTAGTTCGCCGCGGTCGGATAACGGACGGACATCCGTCATCACGAACCTACTCGTAATCGCTTTAAGAGTTCTCAGCTGCCACTCGACTGCCGTGTTCTGAGCCTCCAAATGCGTACAAGTAATCCTTATTAATGCCACTTAGCGTAACTAACGTCGTCTAATGTCTAGCAATATTAACTTGTACAACATCGTTTTATTTTCTATCCGAGGACTTCATCATCGTAGGCGACTTGTGAATAGTGGAAATTAAAATAACTGTTTATAATGCGAATTTCTCTGGCGTTCCTAACTAAAAAAAGGACAAGTGCTAGTCGGACTGGCGTGGAGAGGGTTACGTAAGTTAAATCCTCTAATTAGTTTCCAATGACATTAGGCAACACATTTTATACGCGTTTTATATTCACGAGTTAATTTGCGTTTTCCGATAGGGTTAAGAGACTTAGCATTTTTGATTTCTGCGCAAACCGTAAACGAAGACCTTCAATTCTGTATTTTATTCTTAATTTTACATGCAACAAATTCAGAAATATAGGTTGAATGCTTTATTTTCTTACATTTTCTTTAATTTCTTTTAAACGAATCTTTTTAAAATCTTATCACCTATATGTATTTGTATATCTCATTAAAAAAAAACTTGTTAATTTGATCTTTATTTTGGTCACATGATACATACACTTGTCCAAAATTTTATTCGCAATTTTGTAATTGGCCCTTCAAAATCAAAACAAGTTTATGTACGGTACATGTTCGTGATTGGGTCGCTTATCTGCCTGTACGTCAAATCCATAACTTTATCATTCGGCATATTCGAAGACAAGAGGATGCGACAGACAAACGGACAGACCGACAAACAGGACAGTGATTCTATAAGGATTCCGTTTAATCATTGAATATACGAAACCCTGAAAAGGCTATCTCACATAATGCAAGTATTCAGCAAACAGCGTCGTAACCCACGCACGATTTAGTTACATTTTCGTCCCTCAAGAGAACCTAACTCATTTCCTGGCCAGCAATTTGTGACCCTAATGCAAAGGGTCTACTTGGTAGCCGCCTTCTTCCGCTTACATGTTTGTGAACTTCTTCTCGACGCACTCTAAATACAAGTGCGCCCCATATATAGAGCCAGTCTAATGCGTGCAAATACCTTAGCATATAAGTTTGTGCATATACACCCGGTCCGACTCTATACGTACGTATCACATTGTCCATTTGGCCATCCATTTGGATGTTCGTCCGACGTTTCGTCCATCATCCTGACCTTTCGCCTGACAGTCGCGGGAGTCCCACAGTTGGCACAACCTGTATCCGTCGCGATCGAGCAGTCCCCACTCAGACTTTATAAGTCCACGTGAGTCGCGAGACTGTTTATGACCCAGCGGAACTATATAATCGTCGAGGATGTCCCGGTCGCAAATTTATGCCAAATTCAGTTCCCGTCTGCGGATGTGGCGCCGCGGCGTGCTCAGATCAGTCGCTGCCTCGACTGCCACCTCCGCCCTCGCGCTTATGCTAATGCGATCTGCTGGTTCCGTCGCCATCGCCGTCGCCCCTTTCGTTATAAATTCGAGGGTTCCGCTGACATTTTAATTGAATACAAGGACGTTCAGTCATAGAAAACCAATAAAATATTGTTTTTTATATTCTTCTTATTGTTCTGTTCTTATTGTTAAATAATGTAATAAATAATCAATATGTATTAAATTGAAATAGTGTAGTGAAGTTATTTTTGTAATGGATATTACACATTACGCGGTTACGTTCGATGAACGATGAAATAAACCTCCAGTCAGTGTAAAGGGTTGCCTTGGTAGAGATCATGCGGACTAAAACGATGTCGTATCAAAAAACCACCTGATTTTAAGCAACCGAACCCGACAAATTTGGATAAGCGAAACGAACGTTGTAAGCGCCTTACGAAGTGACGAACTGTGGTCTCTGTCCGCCCCTTTTAAAAACGGAACGTGAGCTTATTATGTGCCTATATGTTTATGAATGCTGTTACGTGGTAATCCAATTAGTAGATACAACGGAGTAACATTGGCACACAGACAGGCAGACTGACGGAATGGTTTCTAACTATTGACAGCAAAAAATCCAGTAATTGGAGGAAAATGTAAAATGCTATAAATCAGCTTTCAAATATAATGTGATAAAATGTAAGGAAATTATATTATAGAGGAACATTATACAGTAACCTCTCGTTCCTCCCAATTATTTCGATAATACCCAAATATTCTACATTAACATCGGTGCTGTTATTTTTCGTGCCTGCGATTCGTAGATAAATTTCACGAAAATAAAATCAAATATATTATTTTCGTTGCAAAAACAAAGTGGAATTACCTAAATTCGGGATAAATTCCGCACACATGAAAAAATGTTGACATTTTATTTTCGGCCGAAACGACTCGCCGAAACCGCGAGCAAAATCTTGGGTAAGTATAAACAGGTCGGGAAATGAGACTGTCGGTTACGAGTCAGCTGGAAAAGTGATGTTTATTGAGTCGTGTCGCTGTTAGCGAAGTTGGACTCGCGAATAAGCATTCACCCCATGATAGACGCTCCGGCCGTGAGCTGCAACCGAACTGCAAGTTGCAACACTGCAAAATAAATATTATCGCACGTGCTGTTAACGGGGGTGCACCCAGTGCTCGACGCGAGTGCATCCAGTAATTAAAACTGGCATCCAGTAATTAAAACACTTTCCTATTATCACGTGAAACGAAGCATTCCAAGGAGTATCCTGAAAGTAGAGACCAAATGGATGAAGACGTCACGGACTCTCGGCTCGGATCTTCGAGTGACTTAGTCGTCACATGCAGATATCCAGGCTTCAGTTGGACCCCCGATCTCTATTTTTCCACATCGAATTTTACATCCGTTCAATGCGAAATTCTCTTTGTAATGTAAAATCCCAGGACGACGGAACTAATTCACCACACGACGTACGAGAATTTCGCGTTCGAACGTCCCACAGCGAGTCGTTCACCTGACGCGTGACATGATCACGACACACACACACACACACACACACACACACACGCCGCGGCGGTGTAAGGTAAACGCCGTCCGCGACTTCCGCCCCGGAGTGCTTTAAATTTAACCCGACGACGGCGAGCGATCTAGAATTGGTGGGGCGAGGCGGGCGGGAAGCCCGGTGAAATTAGTCCCGCGACCACCGCCGATAAATCGCCCGACGACGCCGGGGACGTCTTCCGCGGCCGGCCCGCCATCCCGCCACCGACGGATGTTACGTTTATTGTTCATAGACAATGTAAACGCTTCGAACGTCGTACGGTGAGGCGATGAAGAGCAGACTATTGAAATTGTCCGGAATACTTGACATAAAAATGCTTACGAAAAATTTAATAATCACGTATTTTATCTAAGAATTTCGCTAAACATTTTCCTATATTTCTTCACTGATAAATTATTCTAAATCCGACTGTGTTATTATCTTATTGTTATATAATTAATAATTGCGTAGCGAGTAGTCTGTGGTGATTATACATGCACGGGACTCATTCGCGAGAACAGACATTCCCCACAGTCTTGGAGCTGTTACCCCAATCACCACGCTGAGCGGACAAGTCGGTAATTGCCACACCGGACTTTGAGAACCCGCGGCCCGGCCGTGCTATCGGCGAGCTAAAACACGTACATAGGTAAACTTATCAAAAACATTTTCCTATCGCAGTCGAGTAAGTGTTTACCAATCAGCGTACTCTAATATAGCATCCGTTTCAAGTTTATAAAGGCCTATTTACTTTGGTTAATAACGCGTACCGTAATTTATGGCCGGCAGCAAGTTTACACATTTTATAATGTCAGCACGGTACCTACGTCCTTCGTTAATTACGTCTAAAAAAAAATACGTTTTGCATGTCGTCCGCGGCGCGTGCGGACACACGTTTAATTCAGAGACGAAATTCTATTAACACGACAAAACTCATCGGCGGCGTAATTTGTATGGTAATCGGTACCGCGCGGCGACGCCTCGCCCGCCCCCTCCCCTCTTCGCTCGCCAGACCGCCGACGTCGACGGCGGCGGCCGATTTCGCGCCGGCGACTTCTGCCCGTGCGCAGCGCGTATTTTCGCGGCCGTCGGAATACCTACGGTCCCAATTACGATACGGCCGAACGAAAGCACGCGGAACTTTTTACGCTCGAATCGTCGTTATTATCTTTGGAAACGATGCGGGTCGACTCGCATTTTGAACGGAATTATCGGGGGCCAAGGGAGCGCGGCGGTCGGAAGCGTCGTCCGCGATCCGAGAGGCGTCGGGTTCGAAGTCTCGACCGACGCGTGTTTAACTTGAGCCAGATCAGACCGTCCGGTGAGCGCTCGGACGACGCATCGCTGACGACGCTAGCTAGCAGCCCCCGACTCGGACCGGATCGGCGTGGAAGACGGTGTCCGAGCCCTTGGATGTAAAATAAGAACATTGCGGGAGGCTATGCCTCAACTGAGAGGCAGCCAGTATGTGACACTACAATATAACATTGGAATGCCGATAGTTGTACAGAGTGCTCCGTCTGTTGTCTATTCGCATTAGAGGGAGACCGATATGATCCCCGATCACGGGTTAATTGACCGGTGGACTTTTAAGGTTTAGCAATCCGAAGTAAAATAAAACCGCCGGTCGATCGGTTCAAAGAGCTCGTTAAGGGTTAGTGCTGCCCTTTGTTATCGCGCCGATAACATCAGTCGTTATCGGATGCGTTCGCAGCTACCTCTGCACGCAAACGTAAAGGGCTTAAGGTACAACCTGAAGTAAATTATTTTGAGAGGACATATATAGGGTTAAAAATACGGATAGATCACTTACAGAATCTGAAATGACGCTCGCCTTTGAGTGAGTCTTCTAGGTCTTACGCAATATCGACTTGCGTGTATCATATTTATTTTATCGGTTATTTATTAATATTATTTGCGTAAAAAAGTGTGGAGTACTAATTATATTCTAAAATATTCTACTATATAAAGAAAAAAATTGAAATTGAATACGATTACGTAATGAAAGTTTCGAATTTAACCGCCTTTTTCATACGCGACTGAAGCTTTCGAGCAACGCACGATTATGCGATTTTAAATGCGATGGCACGATCTGCTTTCGAGCCCTTAACCCTCGGACGAGTCCTGGAAAGTTCCGAGCGGCCCCGTCGGCGACCCACTCGAATGGGGCTCGTATAAAACTAAAAGAGGCATCGTCCACGGCCCGCGCGCGTCCGGCGGGCGGCGCCCTCGAGCCGTAACACGTGTACCGCGGACCCTCACGCGTCATAAAGCGCGAGGGGCTGCGGCCGCTCCTCGCGCGACACCCGACCCCTCCGACGACTCCCGACCGCCGCTCACCGATCTCGGCTATTATCTGCGATTTATCGGCTCGCCGGTATCCTGTTGTAGTTTTTTTTAAGCCTCTCGACGACCTCGTTCAGCCAAATTCTTAGTACTCATTATTTTGTACTAGCTTATTCTCCCTTATTAAATTTTTCGAAGATGAATTATTTATTTATATACTAACGATCCTTTTCTTTTGTAAGCGACCACTCTCGTCGTTTTCATCGAATAGCTACGAATGCCAGTCGAAAAAAGGAAAATCGTATAAACCCGGTATATTCTTTGACAGGTCGGACAAAATCTCGAACATTGACGTCCCACGATTTTGTTCATCAAATTCTACCGTTTCGTTACTACATTCTATATATTACCGTATATATATATATATAGATTCGGAAAACTTTGTGTGCGCAAGAGCACGAAACAACCTAACTCCGTATGACGGACTCCGCCGCGCCGCAAACAACTGTCAAAGCTGCACTCCGAATGAAATTGCATTTCTGCACTTTCAACACATACATATATATTGTGCTTATTGACACTGCTGTTGTATTTTCTGCATTAATGTGAGTTAATGGTTGTTACGTCAAATCAAAGTTTGATAATCATATTTTTTTTAATTAACATTTATTTACCATATTACAATCACATTTATTGCAATTTTTTGTAACTTATATAGACATAAATCTTATTAGGCTCGGGCGTTGATAAAGGCTAGCGCACCATTTGCTTATTAGTCATTTATTACTATATTGAATTGGCTTATCATAATTAAAAATTTAATTATATTTATAACTTCACAGATTTTTTATTACTTAATTAGTTTGTACGTCATTAGAATTTTTTAATAACTGTGTTCGAAGTCTCCTCTCAGAGTTTATATTACTTCGTTCTTAACGTCGTTAGGTATCTCATCAGAATAAATCTAGGATGTGCACATATCTAGTCTTAGTTCTGGGTGGATTTGATTGTATTTACACCGGTCGCTCTCATATTTACTGTATTCAAAAGTCACCAATATCATAATCTGTACAAATATTATACAGTCAACGTTTTTTTTTTAATAAATGATTCTGAAACTAGAAAAAACAATTAATTTTGAACCATAAAATCAAACAAAGTTAGATGTAAGACAAACTGTGGAGCGAAAAAACATCAATACAATCTAATGTACATAGTTCCTGATCTTTTGTTTATCATTATTTGTTATTATTATTTATTCATTTATCATTAATATTATCATTTATTTATTAAAAATGGGACGCCTTTTTAATAAACAACATAACATCAGATGTATTAAATATCATATGACACATTAACTTGACGTAACGAACGCTCTGCGGTTTAAGACTATTTTGAACAATCCCATGTAGACAACGTACGAAATTGCCGCTCTGAATTGCCTGCGAATGACGCGACGCGTTAAATGCTCCCTACCCTTCCTTCTTCTCCACCGCGTTCCTATTTTACGCCATTGTGGCGCTTTCGTGGCTAACTTCACAGCGGCAGAGTTCCGTGCGTCGCACTGTACACGTTAACGTTACTGAGCACATAATTATCCGGTTGTATTTCCGACGGAGCGGTAACGTCCCGTAATCTACCACGTACACGGGTGCATATTCGTATATACCAGTGCCAGACGCGTCGTCCAGCCGGAGAGGTCTCGCAAATAGCGGACTAATCCTGGTGACATGTCTGATTTATAATTTTATATTGATTGTTTGAACTCATTAAAAATACAAAATTTTCGAATCAAATTAATTCTTATAAAAAAAGTATTTAAGTTATCACTAAGTTGCTTAATATACTTAAAAAATTCAATTGGTGAATTGTTTACACTTAATTGAAAAAAAAAACAGTACCTGTGTGAACAGTTAACTAATTTAGTCTGATTGTACTTAAATTAATAAATTAATTTCGAAACTTTAAGAATAATTATTTTGCAGAGGATAATATTCTTGTAATATTAAAAATAACATCTCTAAAATTAACAGTTCGCTTATGAGCGAAACGGTAAATAATGTTGTTAACTGTAAGCTCGATTTAAATAAAAATGAAAAATATCGAAATTGTTCAATGAGTTTTTTTTATTCATATACAAAAGGAAATTTGATATCGCTATGATCTCGTTACTTTGTTAAGTAGTCTGTATCTCTCAAAAAATCCACTCAGATATTTTTCATAGGTTATTTATCATTTGAAAATATCTGAAATGTAATAAAGCCACAGTATTTTCAAGTAAATTTTTAATTTTCTGGTTTAGGAGTGATTCCCTAATTTCTTCGCGTCTCCACTTAATATCATCGAAATGAATTTAATTTATACAATAATTTAAGGTAATAAAATCAACTTAAACTCGTCACGACAGAAGAATGTATAACAGAGAAAATATCAGGACTGAAATCGTTCAGCCGGATCTTTTTCCGTGTCAATATCGTATCATCATGTATATACGAATACGCGTCCGGGGGCGAATGTCATAAACACGCCGGCGGTGTCTTAGCGCTAAATGATTATTTGCTATTATGATATTGGATTTTTTTGTTCTGACAACTAAAGGGCAGTCTGTTCACAAACTTCGTCTACCGTTTCAAATGTTTCTTTTTATCCCATCGCCGTTTCTCGCAACGTATAAATACGCTCGGATAATATTAGACGGTCGGCTGTTTATCGAACTCCTAGCTAATTCTCTTCGTCGCTTTTTAATAATAGGGATAAGGTTTTTTTTTTCTTTTTAATATGCGTAATAATGTAGTGATGTTATCAAATTACGAGATCGCTTTGGGCGATTCTTCGGATTGCTCAAAGGAAGACGCTTCGTAGCTTTAATGTTTAACGTCCGATATTGTGTACAACGGTTATTAAAAACTGTCGATGAACTTATACTAAGTTCCGACGCTGGAGCGCCTGATAATTAACGTGCTTGCAACTTCGCGCGTTTTAAGTTGGAAATAAATAAGAAATACGTTTTGTTTCGATCGGAATTCGTGACACAACACGTTAGCTCTCACAATTATAACTTTTCGTAAGTTCACTTGTACACCTTCCCTTCGTCACGATGCGATTGTTTCATTTTAATGTGTGCCCAATAAACAACATCGATGCTAACCTTAAAATTGTGTTATTGTGTCCAAAATAATATTTTCTAAAAAACGTAATATTTCTTCCAATTACCATATATATAATAAAGCCTATTTCGACAAACGGAATATTTCGTTTTTCTTAAAATTTCGCGCGTCAAAAGATGCCCTTATGATACACTTCGTTGTCGATCTGTATGTATGTTGAGATTTAACTTTTACTGAGAAATGCGTGGAGGTATAGAGTTGAAATTAATATGGGATATTTAAGTCTTTATGGGATATTTAAGTTCTTTGTAACTGTAAAAAAAAGTATTATTTAGACGCAATCTAAAAATACAGCCATTTTCATCGCATATTTTGACAATCGCAAATAAATCAAAATCTATAAAGTATTTTCTTTGACCTAAAACCATATAATTCGGCAAAAAGAAAGGTCTCATAGCCCAATGAAGGAAGAAATCTAGAAATCGATAATTTTTGGTTATAGTATACGGATTGGTGGGTTTATTATTGGATATTTGCAGTTGAAATATGAATTGAATATAGACTCGATCTATAGTAGACAATCCCTTGACTCACCGCTTTGTGATTGAAGATTCTCAAAAATTCAAACTCGGCTATGAACAACAAATGAAGTAAACGAAAAACAACAAAATTTTAGGATTCCCGAACCGATGTCTCACCAGTATTGATATAAATAACGGGCAAAAAACGTCAAGATTCCGTAGCGATCGTACGGAACGCCCAAGGCGCGAGCCTTTTTGACACTCATCCGGTTCCTTCACATAATCCGGTTACTATAACCCATTTCGCTCGGACAAGGAAAACCCGAGCCCCGAACGACATCTATACACGAAACCGTCGAGGGCCGCGTCGCAACTGTCTCCCGGAGTTTAATTACGGCCGTCACATCGGCACAATGGGCGTAGCGTGCAGGCGCGCATTGTCCGCCGGCCGCGGTCGGGTTACGGCCCCGGGATAGCGCGCGCGCACCGCGACAAAGCCGCCGTCAGCCGCAGACGGCCGGCGAGACGGAGACGTGCTGAAGACAGGATGGCGGCGTGCGTAATTAACGAATTAACGACGCTAAATCGGTTTTCGCGTTGCCGTACCCCCTCCCGCCACGAAAAAAAAATGGAACGCGGTGACTGAAACTGCCCGTGAAGCCTTTAAACTGTCTGGGATTATCATTTTGGGGATGCCTTCTCATCGTTGGATCCTAGAAATATTAAAATTATATGTAGAAATATTAAATATTATATATTTCTAAAATTGTATATCTCTGCAAGGGACGGCAGTTCAGTGGTCGAGAAGAGCATCGCCCTGATACAGAAGGTGATGGGTTTGTTCCTGACCACGGGGAAGTTGGCCGATAACCTTTTATGGAAAATTAAAGGACAAAACTCGCGCCGTACCTCCGAGGGCACGCTAGCCGTCGGTACGCTGGAATCACAATAAGGACGACGATCGTCAGCGTCTACTGACCTGCGCTGGCCCAGCATGAGAAGTTTAAAGTGCATCTCGATCTGTTATAAAACGATTTTGGGAGCGCATACTTCAGCATCGGGGCGATTAAAGAACCTGACGCACACGAAGGCGAGCCTTAGAGTTTCCTGTCATTATTTTCTTTATGAACATTGGGAAATCCCATCGATGACATCTAAAAAATATATAAGCCATAATAGAATTTCGACATAAACGTTACTGTAGTCGATGGGGCGCTTTCAAAAATGTAAAAGTGAATGTACTGTCGATGACAAAAGTGTAAATGGTATATTTTCTTTTAATATCGAAAAGAGTGCCCACACAAGTGCCAGGAAGTGAATAAGATCTGCACCTGATTGCGATTTTGAATGACGTGCTGAGCGACCTGAGTGAGGGAAAACTACTTGACTCCACTTCCACATTCAGCTCGCTTCAGTCGCGTGAAGTCACTCTTTCTTATCCTTCTCTGAAAAAGTATTTTTATTTTACCCGACTACGCGAAGGGTTATGTTTCAAAAAGAAATCTATTTCACTTCCGCTATGGCTCGATGAATTTTGATATGCAGGATTTTTTTCATTCTATTAACTTTCGTCTTTGTGAGACATTGCATATGCTATATTACACCACATAATTAAAACAACGATGCCAGCATCCATTTTTCTCTCTTTATTTCGCGTTCAATTTATTAATAATTAATAAGGCTTGTAAATTTCACTCGTAAATTACTATTTCATTCTTATTCGTCACGATTAGGTAGGGTCATTGAGCATACTCTAAAATAAACTATTATACTCTATTCTGTATTGGCGTACTTTATGATCTATAACACTAGTGGAGTACGCCAAAATACTCTTTTGACTCAAAGTTCACTAGAACTACCAGCTTGTGCCCTTACAAGTGGAGTGGACTTAAAAGATTTTTTTTCTCTCTACAAAGTGATGTATTAAATAAAATGACCATCAAATTTCCCCCTTTGCTGGTCCAAAAAGGTATACACAAAAAGGAAATTACTATGAAAATACTATCATAAAAATTAAAATAAATATTATCTATTTTTAATAATCTGTACCTTCTAAATGCTTCTAAATACCATCGACAACCCTATAATTAGATAATATGGTAACACAGAAAACGCTTTTAATATTTGTTCTTCAATTGATAAATAGGACATCATTGTTTATTGGCGTCAAAAACTGTCTTCCACGTTATTACCTTATCTTTAAAAAACCATATAATCTGTATGGAAGAAGGTCGAGGTTTCTCTATTTTCAATTCTCTCTTCCGAAAAACCTTTGAAAAGCATGTATAAATCACAGCTATTCAGAATCCCTAGTAAAAATTAAATTAGAAAATTAAACCATAAACTGACATTTTTCTTAAAATATTCTTAAACAATAATTTCGATGGGCACATGAGTTAAGTTTGCTTCTACATACGTACCTAAAATAGGCTCTATGTCGGCGCGCGTTTCCCTGTAAAGGATCGCTGAACGAAAATAGACACAAAATTTTGAAGTATTCCATCAAGAAGCGTATTATATTTACTTAGGAGATCACGACGCGTGCGTCACGTCGTGCACGGAGGCCGCTTTGATCACGCACTCGTCAGTGACTTGTTGGAACGGAAGTGGGAAAGGGGCGAGGGGGTGCGAGTGTACTCTACGAAATCTCTATATAGTCGATGGTCCCTTCAATGTATGTTCATCGCAAAACATAATATACGATGAACAGTCTAATGGTACGCGCTTGAGACGTAAATATGAACATGTGCCGATACATAGTAATGTCTTTGGGAAATCAATATCATCAATCAATCAATCAGCATTTCACGACCTAAATTAAGTGTAACAGCGCTGATGGACTTGCAGGAGCACGAATGTGAAATTAGATGAAAACGCTTACACCTCTCTGACTTTATCTAAAACTCTGGTCGGTATTAATTACGACATAATAAATGATCCTATTTATAATTACAAATCTATTAATAAGAATTATATTCTATGTATGGAGGAGTATCGCGATTTCTAAGTCTCGATTTCGGATTATTTATATGCTGATTTATAGTGAATTTTTGTCACTTCTAGGATTTATCTAGATGATGACTTCTATGTTCGAAATTCATCTAGTGGCACTCTGTATCCACCCGTTCACCTTTCTTCCTTCTTTGACCCTACTCGGTCAGTGGTCGTACTTTATGGATGTATCGTTGAGTAGGTACGAGAAACGAGTGAGATCAAAGGGTGAAGGTTTTGCAAAAGAAATCAGGAATTCCTTCCGCGTCAGTCTGAGCACTTTCGTAACATTATCTTACTGCGATAGGTCAATTTATCGCTTTGGACGCTGATAAATTACACGAATTCGATTGTTCGCGACCGAAGGGGAATTCATAATTTAATATTTCAAGCTCTGAGGGGTTAATTTGTCGGGAAGGTCGACTCGCGTGATTTATGCGCCTCAGACGGTCTCCTGTAGTGTTATTTGTGCATATTAAATTAAAAATCGATCTTTCGGAAATGTATGAGTGCACAAAGATTAAAAACGCGATTTGCGCAAGCGAACGTAAAATCTGGCAGGTAACTTATGAACAATCTGTCGGACTTTACAGTTTAAATCACGACCTACGTCCTTGTTTCAGATGCGACGCGCCGTATTTATTTTTAAAGTAATCGTTATAATAGCCCTATTTATCTTCCATAAGTTTTCGACTGCTCAGAGAGGGTCCTACGAGACGACGACGTCAAACTTCAGTAACACCATGTGAATCGAAAAAGTGATACAGAAAAAATTTGTATGATTTGCGATTTAGTTTATTTTTTTGAGGCATTTAACTTTTGCCTTCATGTGTAGTTTGCAATTATGATTCGTCATTAAATCCAAAAGAAAATTGTTAACTGCATCAACAGTATCAGCCACCATGCTAGTTTTAGACACGCGATCGAATAATGTCTAATAAAAGCGTTTTTGATACTAACGGGTAGTATTACACTCTGTTATACGACTATTTAATTCTATAAGCCGACAATTTCTATCATAATATCGATTTCAGTTATAGTGTTTATATATTATACAATCATTGCATTTTCACATTACTGGCGTCATAAGCCCGCACGTGGTATCGTAAGAACTCCTCGCCGACTCCTGTACGGGAGAGTGTTGCTTATTGTCGGGTTATGGGTCGGAACAAAATAGTCGTTTTCCATTTGCAGCGCAATAAGCCGGCGGCGGCGCGCGCGCCGAGGGCGGCCGGCTCGATAACGGCCGCTTGTACCACCTTCACGGCCGTCGTTCTGGAGGTTAATACGGGTTTTCTCTATATCTCGGAGTGGATTTTCAAGGTGACCCCTGCAAGGGAACGATCTTCTTGTCCGTTGTACGCGGTCTGTGGTAAACCTTGAAAACGATGACACTAGACCAACTAAATCGCCTCTGATGCGTACCGACTCCGGTCGTGGCCGATGTGCTTCGTGTTGGCAAGTTTTAAAACGCTGCGCATCACTCAGGTCGGCAAAGATCAAATGAAGAAAATTAATGAAATTGTTTAATTTTTTTAATTAAACAGATGTCCAATCCAACTTCACAATATTTAGCAGCCATGCTGATCAATTTTATGAGGAAGTAAATATATCGTAATAGAATGGCTAGGAGTAGGTCGCATGTGAGCCATCGAGCCTTCATGCTGAGTCTCGCAAATGTGAATTCGCGAGAAAAGAGTAGACGAGGGCTGATGCCCGAGTGCACAAGCTTCGATAGCGATAGGAAGTGGATTATTATCGGTAATATGATAAAAAGACCGTATTGAAATTTGTAAGAGATATTGAAGGATTGATCATTAAATATTGATCGTATATTTATCTCTTATTTAAATAAATGAATTCCTGGACTTCATCAAAGATCCAAAAGGTTACCCCCCAGAGCATACGCTCAGCAAATTAATTGATTTTATAATTCTTAACGGTGTTTTCAAAGAGAGATAGCCAGAAAGGGACAATTCTGCAGTGGGTCAAATCCAACATGATTCGTTGCAAATACAACGCTGTATACAAGGTGTACAAACAATGAGAGGGAGTTCTCTTGTTGCTTTTACAACTACTACTACTAGTGTTCACCTACTCTTGAAGTGTCGGTTTCCTCACGTTATTTACTGTGGCGTTGAGTGTTATTGTTGTACGACTGGAATCGTCTTAATTTAGAAAATTAATCGGTACGTATTCGGACTAAAACAAAGGATGTTGGAATTTAAAATCAAACATCATAGCACTGCTTTGCAGCTAACCGTGTTAAATTGTTTACAAATAAATCAAGCAAACTATTAAGTCTCAACTTAAATAATGGTTTCGATTAAGCTTCATGTAAAATTATTATGAAAATATTTCTATTGTATGCATCTCTGAAAATCAAAATTCTTTTTAGAATTTTTTAGTAAATTCGTCCTACATAAAATAGTTTTTCATCAATGAATTGACAAATGCAGTAAAATTATTTACTTGAAGAATTAATTCATGCAATTGCTTTTACTTGCTACTACATTCTGTAACCATATATAGAAACGCACTATTATTGTGATAATAAACTTGCCTTTTTGTATTTTAATTCATCAATTAACTGTTTTCTCATGCCTTAAATTTATGAAACGGTGACTAAGGATATGATAAGTTATAAGAATAACTTGACATATCTAAAAACTTTTATATTAAAATTTGACATCAACGCTCGCACACGACATTACAGTGACCAAAGTAACTCCCCGTCTGAGTAATTTTGAAGTCTTGGTTGTATTTCTACGGGTTTTTTGTACAAATCTTTAACCAACTTTATTGCTAGATACTGACGCAATACTAGAAAAAGAATTGGGCTTTATAATCACCGTATAATTTTACATAAAATGTATAAACGAATTTAAATTTTTTAAATCACAGTTTAATAGAAAATAAACATAAAAAGTGTATCGCTTCAGAATATCACGAATCAAACACTAAAATGTCCTGCAATGGAAATGTAAAAGCGATTGAGGCGTAACAATCGATTGTTACTAAAAATACGGAAGGATTAGAGAAACAATATTGACCAACTTTTGATAAACTCCGAAGACTTTAAGAAGTGAATTTATAACGACGGGCGTTTTTAATTCGTAAACGCTTTACGCGGCAAGTTTTTTTTTTTCAGCGTTCCCTTAAAATTGGCTCTCCGCTGAAATTCTGTACTTCCTTGTGAAAGTAAGTTAAAGAAAAAGAATGCTTCTTTGAAAGGAACGATGAAGGTTTCAAGTCAGAAAAGGAATGAATTTGCGCACTGCAAGCTTGTAAACAGCTAACATTTCTTTAAATGAAAAGCTTTGTAACTCGTTTGAAAATTCTGAAAAATGAATAAATTTTTTTTTGTATTGATTTATAGACACGTTCTTTGTACTAATACGTCTTGTTAATTATTTAGGTTACAAGATCCTTCTTCAAGAATACCGATGTTCTTCATCAGAAAATACGATCTCATACGATTGAAAGCATGGTAATGCCCAGACAAATTTTCACTTGCCCGCTACCAAAACTCGAGCTTATTTCGTATAATTTCCCCCTCAGCACTCCTCACATAATTCGATGCTTGGTAATTTATCGATAAGCTTCAGTTTAGCATAAAATTAAAAACGGACGACTCCGGCGCTGACTGCGTCAACAGTGAGCCGTGGACGACGTTTACGCTGACGGAAGCGCTGCGTAATCCCGAGGAAGCGCGCGCGCGCACGCCGCCGCGACGAGGGCGGGCAGCCACGGCCGGCGGCCGCCCAAATATTTGCGGGCTGTGCCGTCACGTCCGCGAAGGTCGCCCGTCAGATAACGCTGGACAGCGAAAGCCTCTCCAAATTTATGAATTAAATACACTGTCCTTCGATTCGAATTCAAGTTCGAATTTGATTTAAAGCACAGCTCGTTACCTACGTAAGAAATAGTGTCAGCATTGAGTACGACAGAGAAGGGCGTGCGGCGAAGCGAAGGACGGACTAGTGCCGGCGCCCGCGCCGATATTAATTATTGAACTGGGCGACAAATA
This sequence comes from Eumeta japonica, assembly GCA_005406025.1. Lineage (NCBI taxonomy): Eukaryota > Metazoa > Arthropoda > Insecta > Lepidoptera > Psychidae > Eumeta > Eumeta japonica. Next base: position 8,537 of record BGZK01001966.1, on the reverse strand, counting down.
GCATCTAGATCCTAATAAAACCTCTCACTTATACTATTTTCTATTTTTCTTTTCTTCTTATTGTTGCACTTAAATTACATATGGCTTCAGAGAATTTTGAGGATACGATAAATCGGATACTAAAATTTGGTCCCCATTGAATAGCTATTTTAACTTTACCAATGCAAAATCCTATTGTTTAAGATCTCATTTAGAAATCAGTTTCGATCACACGAATACCGACATGCGCACAAAAAACCTCATTCACCATCAGACCGTCGTCGTCACTATATAAAAGAATCCGTCAATCACAAACACGTGTATAAGAGAATCCATCATTATTTTTTGTATTTGACCACAGTCGTTAAAAACCATCGTTTTGGCTTTTTTCAGCACCACTAACACCTGCTGTGCTGTTTGCTTCTAAACGTCATCAATCCTCAAAAAGAAGATTGAGGCAAATGACGACTGACGTCCATCGTGTATCGGTTTTTTCATGCGTTATGACTTTATTTTTGTTTATTTTTATGTTTTTTTTTTCAAATTCAATTATTTCACTCTTTCTCCCCTAGGATACGAATAGCGGACCATAAGAAACTCAATTGCGGCATGAGATATTCTATGTGAGTCTCTCTTTCCGCTGATATATTTCATCGTTATATCATTGGCACAAAATAAGCGGGATAATGCAAAGTACACAGCATGTGTTATTTAAATTCTTTATAATTTTTTCATACACACTCTGTACACATATCCTCGAGGATCTCGTTAAAATAACCTTCTGTTCATATAAGTCCAAGTAAAGCCTCATTATTCATGCGATGAAAAACGAGGTCTTGAAAATTATGAATAGATGTGTCGCTCCTTCCATAAATAGTAGTAATAGCAATCTATCATAAGACGTGATCTTTGAATTCGTTGACTCGTATTTTTGTTTGTATTCGCGGCAAGTCGCTTCTACGACTACTTCGGAAACGAGTTACGGATCGAGTTATTTTTAACCAAAGTGAAAATGTTATTTTTAATATTCATTTAATTGGTTTTCTTTTCACTCTATAGAAAAGAGTAATGCTATAATTTGCGTACAGAGCACCCGCTACTAATCAGTGACCTTATTAATCAGTAATATTTCGCAAAATGTACGTAAATCCCGGTTTCATACAAACACGGTAATAGATAATATTTGTCGGCTGATCATTTCATTGGTGTCTAAGAAATTTCAATTTTATTTCCAATTTTTGTTATCATATCTATTCAATTATTATAATATTTCGAAATGTAGAATATTTTCAATGTCCATCAATGTCGAATTGATGATGATGTCACTTTACGGGGTGCTTCACGAGTATGATAATTTCATTGAGGATAAAAAATATTACATGCTACGTGTGAACGATGGTGGTCGAGTGACCAGCGCGTGGTCTTCGCACAAGAAGGTGCTGGGTTCGTTGAGTCACGATCAAATTGAGTGATAAGTTTTGGAGCTGTATCAAATTGTTTCAAATTATACAAATCACTTCGTACTTCAGGGAACTCATTAAGACGTTCGTCTTATCGTCGCGCTACTAGTCGTCACCGTGTTGGTGACTACTGCTAACTACGACCTCGTGTCCGAGTCGTACCAACGTAGAAGACAATTCAAGGCCCTGGTTCTAAAGAAATGTGAGGTTAAAGTGGAGGGATATTCTATATTTTTGAAGTAATAAACCTAATCAATATGTCTTTTTTTTTTCAATATGTGAATATTCAATACAGATGTATATTGAAATTTTATAATATTTTAAGAGGTATGATCCTCTAAGGCCTAGGATAGTGCACTTTCTAGAATTCATATCTCCGTAGATCTTTCGTCTTGCGCATGCATCATACAAACTGTTTTTTTTTTTAAATATCATACTAACTATAATTTTACTACAAAGTATTTTATACATTTTAAGTTATTGTAAAAATTATATGCAATCGGTCATTACATACATATGTACGAATTTTATCTTATTTATTAGTAGAAAAATTATACAATAGCAATACATAATTTCATCATAGATATCGTAAAAAGAAACCGCGTAAATTCAAACTTGTTTCTTTGAAATAAATGTGCATTAAAGTAATAAATACGCGTCGATTATTACATTTTATTATCATATTTATATACCATCACATCTTGTTTAAACTCGATATAATATTTCGAACGCAAAAGCTCGTTGAATTAAAATTAGATAGTTAGTCAAATCAAACTTATCCGTACTTCATACAGTAAACTAATACGATACGAAAATCGAACAGTACCCAGAATCGATTCAGAATCCCGAGTTTCAATATCCGGCGCTGCCTCCGCCAGAGGACGGCGCGCGCGCCGTTTAAAATGACGTACGTCTAAATTTGCCCATTATTACTTTGCGTCTTCGGGCGCCGTCGATTTTAAGCCCGATACATCAAACTCACATCAAACGCCGTAAGTGGCATCAAAGCGCGTCACGGCCGTAGGGCGGCGCGTGTGGGGCGGCGCGCGCCCGCTCGTAGCGGCCCGTAGCGGCCGTAGCGGCCGTAGCGGCCTGTAGCCAGGGGCGCTACGGGTTGACGTAGTAGATAGTTTTCGTGCCTTTACGATATTGCTATCGTCTCTATTTGCGTTTTTTGCTTTTGAAGTAAGCGTTTCGGGAAGAAATTTTAGTTACGCGGCAAGTTAATGATGATTTGCTTTTATTAAATATATCAGAAAAGAAGTGTCGAGTACAAGTACGCGATGACTAGTAATACATAAATTATTGTAAAATAAATATATTTTTATTGTATTTGTAGGAGATATGAAAAATTTGAATTTACGTAGAAATTATAAAAAAAATAATTATTAAAAAAAACAACGACACAGGCAGTCAAAACATTTGTGTAATATTTTGGTATATTTTTATAATTACAAATATTTAATAAATTAAAGTAAAAAAACGTTACAAAATGAGCCGCTCGATTTGGCGTGTTTATTTTTTTAGGATACTAATTCATACTGTATTCATTATATTTGCGAAATGTATAGAAAAACCTTCAGCAAAATTAAAACTCAACTAAACCTTTCTTTTAACGGCATGAAGTTGCAAAAAATTTAAGCACAGCCCCACCGACACATGAAATGACTTTTGCTCTTTAAGTCTCGCAAATGAGAGAGTATTAATTTTAAATCCAAAGATATGCATGAATATTAAGGTTTTACTTATTTTTTTACTCCGTGTGCTACCCCTCGACACGCTTTTTTATTCTAATGGCAATGCAAGTTTCCAAAATTCCATTTCTTTCCCAAACTTTTTTTGATTCTCCGAAAATATTCTTTTCTGAATAAAGACTTACATTTTTTTAAATGGCTTTTTTTTTGTTTAATGCTTTGAGTTAAATTTCGTTTCTATTTCTAAATTCATCGAGATATCCCTTTTCACTTTAAATCATTAGGATTGATGCGACGAAATATTATTTATAGATATTACTCAACTGGTATTTTCAAAATAAGTAATTATTCAATGCAAATGTTTTTTTTTTTTTTAATAGTAAAATAATAAAATTCACAGAAATATAGTAATAAATACATTGACTATTAATAATGCGTTCTAGATGACTTAAAATTTTATCATAAAATCTGTAAAAGGACACAATTAAACTAAATCGATATATCGAAAATGAGAATCACACCTCGAAATAGCCCTTTACTGACAACTACAAATTCGTAGTCAACTTGTGCAACCTGACTATAATAAAAATATTTAGTACTAAGTTCAGTTGACAAACTACGCATAAAGCCTTACCAGTGTTATTTAATAAGTTTTGTGACAATTAAATAAAACAAATTTTAATTACCTGACAATGCAAGTAACACCATATTTTTATATCACAAAGCAAGTTACGATCGTAGAGCTCCGTAGCAGCGTTTAATATTTTCCCCAAAATTAAGTGCGTTAATAATTTTCATGTCTAAATTGATACATTTCAAGGCGCACAGGGGGTGATTTTTCGTTAAAGGCTAAAAATTCGTGCGAAAAATCAAAATATGTAACACGGGCCTAAGACTCTTCTAGTAACAACTATACATACGTTAAGAAGAAATTTTGGATATTTCGACTGAAAGGTAAACGTTATGAGATCAATCAAGATATCAAAAGATCTATCTGATGATCGAAGGGCGACGTCGACGATCTAGCGGCCGGAACGGTGATTTCGCAGGTTTCGAGTGTTATGGAGCGCTCGGGGCGGAGAGCGCCCGCCCTACAAACGACTGCAACGCGCGCGCGCCGCGAGCGCCTACTCTGCAGGTCCTTGCCAAGCGACTTGAAACATACGTAATGTATTTTGTGACGTACGATTTTAATATCAATCTCTAGCGAACTTTCTATAATGTATATTAATATGTCTGGCGCGCTCTTCGCAAAGCTTTCGACAACAGTGTAAACTCATTCTCGCGGACAAAATGTTTTTCATTATGATTCAAAATGTTCGAATCTTTTTTTGTGTGGACCCCCATAAGACGTAAAAGCTTTGTATGAATTTGAGAACTAACTACTATTGCTGCGAGTCTCTCTACGCCCATTAAAAACATAATAAAATGCATATTGAAAATGTATATTAGAAATGACGAACTAGCGTCTCGCACTCACCGTGGTCGCCGTCGCTCGAACTCGTGAGGATGGGATGTGCGGGTTCGAGGGTGGACTCAGCCGACACTGGTTTCGGGGCCGCGGAGCGCGCTTATATACCCCGGCCGGGGCGGGCGCGGGGCTGGGCGGGGCGCCGGCCTGCCCGCCCTCCGGCGACGACAAGCGGCCGCCGCCCGTGACGTCACCGCCGCCGCCGCACTCGACACCTGCTGCTCCTTAAGCGAACCACACCACCGTCGCGTTATAATTACCGGGGCCGTCCCGCGGCGCGAACAGTGCTCGGTCATCTTAATTATACTATTCCTTTTTTGGGTGAGTACTCCTAGAAGGCTTTATACGTGCTTTGTTTATAATCGCATAGTAAATAGCAAAAAAATTGATTTCGCTGCCCGTGTAAAACTCCTTCCTATTCTTACCGCCCTGCAGTCCAATTCCTAGAGATGTCTCATAACTTAAACACTAGAAAGTTCTATAATTTCGCCCGTCCGGGCGGGCGGCGCGCCCCCGAGCCGGCCGCCCGCCCCTCGAACCTGTCTGCTGTCTTCGACTTTCTCATAAAACCTATTTCAGATCAAGAATTTGAGTACGCTCGAGTATACTTAAGGGATCATCGACTTTCATCTACGCAAATGAAATCACAGAGGTCGTTTCCCTGTAATTTATTTCGCTTATTACTTACTGCTTACGCAGTTAACTCCCTCGATCTTCCGTTTGATATTATTCGAACGTACATTTGTATGCGTAATTGTTCACGTTTACCACGAGCATGTTAGGCTAAAGCGCCGTATCGGATATGTGTGTATAGATATTTTACCTTTGAAAACGATCTAAAAAAAATTTATCCGGCTAAATGGGTATGGTCATTTAGCAACCTATACCCGTTTGATATATATTTAATATATGTATTAAATATATATCAAACTATTAATTATGTATCAAAAATAAATATTCCAAATATAATAGTATATTTGGAAACTCTTCTATTTGAAATATTGAATAATTGACGATCGTGAAAATTTTCAATAAGTTGAGCGCGTGCGTTGCGTTAAAAGGACGCTTAAAAGTTTCTGGTCAAGTCGGTGCAATAATTGGAAATACGCTTCAGCATACTCCACATACATGCTTTTTTAGGAGGTACGTGAGCCATAAATATGCTAGAGTACCAAGTTACGGAAACTCTCTCAAAATCACCTTACATTTTCATACATTCGAGGTACGAGTATTCAAATGTATTCAAGGTAGTCGAAGCGAGTCCGAGGCTTTGGGTGCACAAGAATCGGGGTATGGTCTGATGACGACCATGCACAGTGAATGGAAAAGGTATAAGGCCTTATTTTATGTATAATTTTCAGTAGTTTCTAACCAAAGTTTTGGACAAAGAAAAATCGTTTTTATTGTATGAACAAATAAAAACAATTTCCGTTTGTCCGATCGATTAAAAACTACTACACGTATCGGTATGGAACATTGACTATTCGACGAGCAATTTTTTAGATAGTTTTAGACTATTGTATATTCGTTTGGATGTTCGTATTTCATACGTTAATAGAATGAAGAGGTTGTAATCAAATCTGCCTACAAATACATTGTATCCTTGTATAGGATACAGGAGTTTTACGTAAAAAGACATTCGAATACCGGTAGACACCGTCACCGAGGCGGCACTCGACACTGAAACCGGGATTGTTATCGAGCACAGGACCGCGACCGTTATCGGAATCGACGACGAGCACGGACCGATACAGGAGATACAGAAGATGAAAGAATCGATTCTATGTTCATACAAGCTTAACCTCGAAGATGTTTGTACCGTGTGAAAAAGATTATCACTGTTAAATGTGAATTTACTTCCAATAAAACGGACGGCTAACGGCTAGTGCAATTGTATGGATCAACCTTTTATTCGCACTGTCATTTAGTGCAGTGCCACTTGCTTACTCCTCGTTTTAATAATAATCGATAACTTGCAATCGATGCATGCGGTTATGCGGCGGTCGTAGACATATGCAGGGCCCGGATTTACCTTTCCTAAGTGACGTCGCCTATCGCCGTAAAGTTCGGTGTTAGTTCCGTTTTAACAAGGCACGATGTTTTGTTTCTTTACTTTTTCCTCTCCAAATCCATTCCGTTAGATTTTTTAAAATAACCCTATGGACGATGACTGCTCCAACGCGAAGCGTCATTTTACCTGAATAATTGAATAATTTAGGATTACGTAAAGTCAAAATATTCAAACAATAGCAAGTAAATAAATTTGCATACCTTAGGTTGAAGTTTTAAATATGATCGGGCACCGAACGAAATGTAGGTGCGGTTTGCGTCCATCAACATAATATGTATAATTCATTATCTTCTCCGTTTCTACGTCCACAGTATTGGATAAAAGTTTTTAACTATTCTTCTGCTTTAATTAGTCTATTTCACAAGTTCAAAACCGTGAAATATAGAGATAAAGCTTCTAAAACATGTACGATAGCGCATTAGATTCGGAATGACGTTTTAAAAATAGTATTTTAGAGCACATAAAAAATCATAAATTTTATTAACGAATTAAAATGAAATAAAAAGGTTTTTAGCTTTTCACCTGTAGCCCAAAAGCTATCAATATTTAAAAAATTTAAAAACAAAGGTTCTTAAAGAGAAGAAAATTTCCTGAAAAAATTTTGTACTACCGGAAGTCTACCTCCATTATTTATACTTTCTATATACCGCTGAAAATAGAGCTCGGTGCGGCCAGTTCGGCATGGGCGCGCTGCCGCTGATGAGAGTATATCACATAAAAACATTTTTTTACAGTATTAAATATCATTATTAAAGTTCAGACAAATTACGGTGTCATTACAAAAACTCCAAAGAATACAGCCCCGTTGAAAAAAAAAATTATGTCGATTTTTCAAAAAGTTACTCAATTGTTAACTAACAAATTTTTCACGGGCTTCCATTTTCCTAAAAGGCGATACATAAGTTCAAATAATTGACCCATAATTTCTTCGCTTCTTGGAGCTATTCTTATGTACGAAATTAATAAGATTGGGCTATAAAAGTTTCTTAAAGTGTTTCTTAAAAAAATATAATAAACAAAAATATTTTGTTTATTATGTTTTTTCTAAATTAAAAAAAATGCAAAATACAAATAATGTTGATAAAATATTTTTTTTATTAAATCTTTATGGTTGTTTTCGCATTTGTAAGCAACAAGTAATTTTGGGAAAAAAATACAGTTTAATTGTTTACAAAAAAAAAAATAACATACTTTCATATTTAAGGAACAATTTATTTATAAAAAAATGTTAACTTTATAAACAAATAAATTATTGATAGAAAATGTATTTTTCTTATTACTCTATTGAGAAATGCCAAACAAGTTTTTATTATCTTAATTAGTTAAAAAAAAATCAATTTTTTATGTGTTATATGAAAAAAATACATATTTTAAGGCGTTATTCCATATCTAATGAGCTATCGCAAATATTTTTAGGAGCTTTATCTGTATTTATCACCGTTTTGAACTCGTGAAACAGACTACATGTAGTTAATGAAGATTGTCCAAGGGTATGTCAAACTGACTCAACTAATGCCCTTTAATTCACTGAAATCGCCGTAATTAGGATTATATAATATATAGTCATATTAGGTACTTAAGGTTCAAAAACGAAAGTTTATGAACCTAAAAAGTTACTGGAAAATCGACTCGGCTAGCACTTATTGTCCAATTTAACGAAACTTAAAAATTTCTATTTTAAACATTTAATGTAAAATTCTTTACATACTTAATTCCTATATAAAGGGATTAGAGAATGGACTATATAGTTCTTATTACATTATATCAGTTAGTTATATGAATTATTAATGTACGAATATTGAGCTGCATTTAACAAAGATCTTGTGCGGCCGACAACGCACTGGTGACTCCTCCGGCATTGC
>BGZK01001965.1:0-90521 GCA_005406025.1 Eumeta japonica | reverse complement strand
AACAATTCATACCTAAGTTAATTAAGTAACCTAATCAAAGTTATTTTTTTACTTAAACATTCAATTAAATCCAGATTTGTAAGTGATGACTGAAAAAAGATTAATGGTATCGCTATATCAAGGCTGGAAATAATAAACCGAAAACATCATGAAAATAATTAAGAATCTGTTTTAGCTTGTGCTAATGAAACTTTTACATATGACAAATTCAAAATTTGGACGCCGTTACATGCATAAAGAACCAGTGTTTATCACAAAAAATAAAAATGCAGTCTCTTTATGACCTTTTTGTGATGTAATAAAAAACAAACGGCTTTCACATTTTTTCTTGTGCAAAATTAGTAAATATTTAAAATATACTACAAAAGATTTGGTACCATGGAATTATGACCGCCTATACTGTTGTTAAACATCAATAATTGATAATGTATTTTAAAAAATCAAAACTATATTTGTCATGATTTAATTACCAATGTATAATTTTCAGATTTTTTCTTGTACTTGTAGTATAAGACAGTATTGCTTGCCAAATTTCATAGTTCTAGATCAACGGAAAATACCCTATATATTTTGATTCCCTTGGCACAGTCAAATTATACATTTTATTGAGCATAAACTGCCATATCTTTTTTTCATGTTAACTTAGAAGTTTAATATTTTTACAACTTTAAGGGACTAGAATATATGGTTTTAATTCCAACTGGATACCTACACACATTCCTGAGATAAAAGGTTTTGACAGACAGACGAATGGACGGACAACAAAATGATCCTACAAGGGTTCCAATTTTTGCTTTTGAGGTACAGAATCCTAAAAATCTAAAAAAAGATATTATCTTGGTATATTGGTGGAAGGTACCCTGTAGAAACCCTGCAAAACACCCATTTTTAGTAGCTTTTTCTTTTTTCTCAATAAAGTATCAAACTTTTTTTTTTTTGAAAATGTCAGGAAGTCATACATAGGCATTTTTTTTTGTTTATTTATAACATTTTAATATTCCATACGCGGACATAAATGTGTAATTTAATAGCATTAAATTACACATTTTCTCTTTTTATACTTTGTCAGGGACTGAATATTTTAGTACATTTTGTAGTCGCAATTTTACACGGGCGGTTCAAGTTCTTGGTCAGCTATACATAAAATCTTTTGCATTTTTGGAAGTTTTCCATTTTTCCATATGGAAGTATATTATTTCCATAGATAATATACATTTAATATTTATAAATAAACTAGTGCTATATAAGATACTGCAAAATTTAAGTGAATAAATTAGACTGAAAATGTATTTTTTATACAAAAGAAATAATTAGATGTCATCATAGATTTACATATAACAGTGAATGTAAAATATCCCACAACAAGAAAACATAGTTGGAGGCCCTTATTCTACAAATGAACTCATGATCTATAGTGCATAAACAAAATTATATTTTGAGGGAGTTCTCAGGAAAGATACAATTTCAATTACCTTGATTGGCCTAGGAAGATCAGGCCTTTTGTATCGAAGATATAGTACAGCGCTGCAGCTCAATGTCATGAAGAATGACTCCACCACTGTGCAATATGTGATCAAAGTGGTCAAATTGTCAGGTATCAGCATTATCAGTGAGATCACCAACTGATGAAACAAATAAAGATTGTATATATAAAATAACCACTATTCATAGGGTACCTAATAATAGTATACATGGTGTATATTAAGGGAACACAAATTGAAATTAATAAAATAATAAAATTGTGAATCTCAGATTTATATTAAACTAAATTTATAAAACAACACATCCTGATTGATTTATCATTGTCAAGCTGAAACTGCTGAAGCCAATACATACAGGTAGGTATATTTTGTTAAGTATAAAGAATAACTATCATGAATTTACCCCATAAGGAAGTTAAATCAAGAAAAAATTTGTGAAAATCCTTATTTATTATTTTTGAGGCATCTTTTGGGAAATTAATCACTAAAAGGCTGCAATTGCATAGGAGTACTAGTTACACATTATTTTAGAGGAAAATAAATATAAATGAATAAAATAGGGATAAAATTAGTATAAGAATCCTAAAATATCTGTAATCTCTATTCAGATTTCTGATTAGATACAATTGCAGCATTTGTGCTAAATCAAGTGTATATGTTTGCATTTATGAAAAGTAAATGTATACAAAATAATTGTCAATAAGGAGTCCATGATATTTATAATTATATTTTTGAAGGAAAGAATCAAAAATATTATGGATTACTTTAAAGATTAATTCTCTCATAATTTCTCTATCTAATATGTTTTATACCTCAAACAAGCATTATGCATTGACAATGTCATATGTTAAATTTGTTTATTTAAATCAAATTTATGGATTTTATTTAATGTTTTGCAGTTGTGTTCTGCACATTAAGTTATAATTCTCACCAAGAATATAAGTGAAGGCATCGGCGACATGCATTTATGGTTGATATGTGCTAACAATTGTGGCATGTGGCCATTACGAGCCCCTGCGAAGCACATACGCGAAGAAGCCATGACGTGCACTGACAACCCACCGACCACTGCCACCGCTACCAGCGCTGGCATCGCCCACTCTAACCAACCCAACGCTACCGCCGCGAAATCCTTATGACAAATACAATTTATTACATTATTGCCTGAAAGATGGTAGCTTAGTGATCAAAAGTGTTATTTTCGAATAGGAAGGTACCAGGTTTGATTCTGACAATGGGTAAATTGAGCAATGAGTTTTTAACCCAAGCGAAATTAAAAAAAAAAACACTCATTCTAAGCTGCAAAAAGCATGTCAAGCTGTCAATTTCAGAGGTTAAAAACAAATTGCTAACAATGTGTTAGCAGCTCCCAGACATTATTGGGCCAGTATGGAGGGCCTAAAGTCCAAATTGAGTTTCTCAATTTGAAATAAAAGATGATTAAAACCAGATAACTATGGTATTACCTATAGAAAAAGTATAGGATGTAGTTTTAAGTTTTCTAGATGATTTGTATTCATGCTAATGGTATATTTTGCAGTCCATTATTTATTGAAAGAAAACAAAATTTTAATAAGTGATTTTTACACTGTCATATGGGTATATCAAAATGATGAATTGTTACAAATCCTATATAAAATCTAATTGTAAGCATATACTGCTTACAGTCAGGTTTCCAGTTCTTCATTGATTGCATTGACTACAATTTAGGAACAGTGTTTTCAGAAGATTGGGAAGAATCATGATTAATAATACAAAAATCCCACATAATGAATGGATGCACTTTAATCCTGTAATTAATATGGTTTAAAGCATGCCTTCTGCTGATATGCAACTTCTCTGCATTGGACTATCATGAAAGTGACGTAACCAAAATTCTTACATATACACCATTGACTCATATTCACATTGTAAATTACAATTTAATCTATTCTGCCTAATTAGTTGATATTATTGACACAGACATTACATGTCACAAATGTGGTGAATATGGACTAGTTTAATTTATTTGTATAATTTTGAATATTGCCTAAAACCTATAATTACAGTAATAACACTTACAACAGCAACTGCTTCAGTAGCTTGAACACCGAGGGGTCCTAAAACGGCTAGATACGATATATTCGCCAGCACATATATTGCAGTTACTAAAGGGAGTGATATGAAAATAGCACGAGGCAAGTTCACAAAAGGATCACGTAGCTCTTCTGTCATAAAGTTGAGATAACTCCTAAAACAAAGTTAATAAAAATAATAATAATAGAGAAATGGATTGTTGATGGTGTGAATGTGATAATTTAATTACTTTGAAAATCATCTGCTTAAAATCATTCAATTTAATGTCCGTTCTTAATTCTTCTGATCTGAACTAATGCAAATAAACAGTACCTTTTCATTATCTTTTTGAATGAACTTAACTTTATGAGACAGTCCTTTTAAATAAACAATCTATGCTGCTATTTAATGTTTAAAAAAGTATCAAAGATTAAAATATGCATTTTAAATTTCTGCTGTTCCATTTTAATTAAATGATTTCTGTGTACTTTATGAGAATTTTTGATGTAAAATAAAGAACTGAATTTTCTCTTATTGCATAGCATACTTTCGCACTGCAAATAAAATTTAATAATAAACAAAACTTCCTAAAATGAAATATTCATACAACCATAATCAGTGTAAACTACTTAACTATCTAAAAAAATATTTTGAATGCGCTCTTACCATCCAGAGTATGAAAATATTCCAGAATAAAAAGCTACCGACCAGTCTCCAACAGACGTTTTAGTACCTGCCCAACCATCTTCAAAATTTTCCACACCACCTTAAATGCAAAAATAGATATATTTTTATTTACACTATGATTGCATAATAAAACAGAACATCTTGCATCCAAATGAAAAAATTGCTGGCAAAATTACAGTTGGGATTAAAACGGAAGCAGTTTGGCTTACAATCAAGTGGAAATTTGAATTATGAAATAGTATTAGACCTCATTTTACTGCTATGGATCATTCATTTGAATTTATAGGAATAAAAATATGTCACATGAATGTTCAATACATTAAAGTCAGAGAAATTAAACATTGCCTAATTTTGAAATTGATGAATAGTATAGCTAACAAAATAGAAATCCAACTTATGTTATTGTTATATACAAAACTGCAATGTATACAAATTACAATAATGAATATCATACATATAAAATCAATACATATGAAAAGGTTATATATAAATTTTTTAATATACCATGTTAATAATTTCATATAATGTTAAGATCATGGCAAAATTTTTCTATGTTAGGTGAATTGTCACATGGCAGTATTGTTCTACATTTGTTAATAAGGCATTATGAAATGTAAATTGAACCCCGTGTCAATATATTAATTACAAATATATTAAAGGATCTATTCCCTCAGGGTAAATTTAATTACATGATACGAATACTTTCTTTCTAACTAATTTTTCCAATTACTTGTATTAGCATTTCATTAGTTTAGTCTAGATTTATTAATTATGCAATGAAAGTGACATCAAATTATAAGTGGCGAATATTAATATGGTGTTCATCACCTTTGGCTATCCACACCAATCCAGCAACAATGATGATCACAAGAGACGTAATTTTAGTGAACATGAAAACATTTTGCACCCTCGTTGTAAACTTGATGTCATAAGCATTTATAAAAGTCAAAAAACCTGAAATTATAATTTATGTAGAGTAAGATATATAGTAAATGATTTATAGTTTAACAATAAATTATCTTTAGTGGAACTACAAACAATTATGAAACCAGATGATGTGAATTAAAATACAGATATAGACAGCAAGGTCATTTTGATTGAACCTAAAATCAGATAATTAATTTCAATAAAAATTTTTCAATGTATATGTTTGAAAGTTTGATGCCTCAAAGCATATTTGTTTGACCTTCACTGACCTTTTTTAATTCAGAATAAATAAAAAAAGACACCTCGTTTAATAAAGTATTGTGTATAACTACTAGACAAATTTTTAAAACTTGACATTTTCATCCTAAGCATGGCAGTTATCATCGTCATGAAATATAAAAAGAAGATAACCCTAAGATGTGGATTCAATAGTTAAAATAACAGAAGTTTTGTGTAATTTTAAACCACCAAAACTGATTATAAAAAATGTTTTTGTCTCTGAGCTGAACATGTTACTAACCATATTCTTATTCATAAATAATATTGTTCATATGCCAGGTTGTAAGAACAAATATGAGAAAACCTCAATAAAGAAAAATTATATTATTACTAACAGAGAGTTGCTGCTGCCACCAACTTCTTAGCTATTGCGTCAATAGGGCAATTACGGAAAATTGGTTTCATAATGTTGTTCGCAAATGTAAGTGACATTATAGCGTTGGTACTGGGTCTAAAACAATATGGCAAAGCTATTAAATAGATAGTAAGCACAAAAATAAATTGTATTTCTCAACAATATCTTACTTCCTACTGATTTTTTTTCATGCACTTAATAACTATTATTATATTTGATATGTGTAATACTATCCACTAACACAATTAAATTATTATGAAATAGAAATATTACAAACATCAGAGTCAATAAATACTAGTGAGAAGGCCATACTGCACTCAAATACTTGTTAAGATAATTTTCAAGCAAAGATTCATATTTTTCAATAAAATTATTATGACAAATTGTAAACTCACTGTCCCAAGTTATCTCAACTAAACATAATGAATGGCAGGTTTTATAATGCCAACAAATATAATGTAGAGTATTGATATAAATAAAAACACAGATTTGTAACCTTTGTTCGTCTCTAAGCTAAGGATACTAACATAGATGAATACTTAATATAGATCTAAAAGAAACCACACAAAACATCAAAATTGTTTCTGTCGAGTGAAGAACTGTATCACTTCTCTTTGTGTTCAATTTTAGCTATTACACAAAATCACTTGCAATGAAAAAAGGTGTATAGTAGGAAAGGCATTTTTCTCAAAATATATTAGGTGCTACATGGAGTCAACATCATGCAAAATATTCAAAACTTTCATAGCAATTTTTGATCATTGGTATTTTATTGACTTTTGCATATTCATTTAAAAGAATTTGTTTGTGAGCTTCAATGATTATGAAAATGTAATCAGTCCTGAAAATACTCAATATTTAATAATAGTTCTTCATGACAAAAAAAGGTCTGACACTGTACAATACTCCAGTTTCAAATGTTGCACCTTTATTAGGAACAAGCACAAGAGTGTAATATGTTTATATTAATTGATAATGTTATTGACCATGGAGCCATAAGTGAAAACCAGTGTAAAAAAAAAATATAACAAGCAACTTTCAATAATTCAATTTTATTTGAGCAGATTCAAATATCAAGTCTTCAAATACTTAAAAACCTACTCACACAAATACAAAATTGGCGTCCCATAAATATAAGAATGCAGGAAGTGATCCATAAGCCTCATTTATGTAATGGTAGTCACCACCACTTTGAGCTAGTGTTGTGCCTATGAAATAACAATTATATTATAGCATTAAAACAGTAAATATCATGAGTGACATAATACATAATTTGGGTTTTAGATAAAATAAATGGTTTAACCTTTGAAACATCATCAATGCTTCATCTAAAATATAAATTAAATTCACTGTAGAATTACAGAAACTATCAAAAAAATATATTTAGGTTAAAAATGATGATAAGGTATTAATGAGAAGATTAATGATGTAAAATATTTATGAGACTTTCCAAGGTCCAATATTCACCTAACACATTAGGCAAGTCAAATAAAGGCGAATATGTCCAACATGTAACTAGAAATGATATTAATGTACTTGTGAACATAGTTTTTTTTTTTCAAATAAAGCCTAATGCATAAAATGTTATCATATTACAAGAAATGTTGAAAAATAATAACCAAGTTCGGCATAGGAAAGGGCGCCGAGCGTAGCTAGGACACCACAGGCTATCCAAACGGTGAGAGACCCCCATACTGATCCTGTTTGTGTTAACACTTCCTTTGGGGATATGAATATGCCGGATCCAAATATGATGCCCAATATAATAGCCACTCCTTCCAGTAATCCAAGTTGTTTGCGCATTCGCACACGATCTGTTGTTTCTTGATAGGCCACTCCATTTTCCGACATACTAAACTATTTTTTAAAGATTTCAATTATCACAACCTTTCTAGATAACCTAAAGAAGCAAATGATCGCACTATTTATGTAACTTCTTAATATCATGTGGTTCGTATAAACAAACGTAAATAACTCTAATATATTTTACACTTGTACATGCATCTATAAATTAAGACTATCACTTGTTAAATTACAATAATAAAAAATAAAACTTTTAACCTAAAACCTAGAACAAGAATAACAATGCCATAGAAGAGAATATATTAGGGATTAAGACATAGAGAAAAATTGTTAAACAGTGCGATGAAAAATAAATTCCCTGAAAGTAGTACCTTATTAGGGAATTTAATAAATGTAAATTATTTTTTGCCAATAGTAACTATTACTGCTTATTCTTTAACATCTCCTGTAAAAAATCAAGCTTGGTTGCAAAAATGTCGTTTAATATTAGATCTAAAAAAAATATGAAACGAGTTACCTTGCAGGTCATCCCTAAAACTTCCTGCTATGATATTTATCGATGTGTCTTTGAGCTCCTTGAGTTTTAAATGTTGTCTATGAGTTTTTGAGCAAGAAGTGGAAAGATTTAACCTTGCAGGCCATTGCAGGACACTTTTATTGTTACCTACTTTTGAGCTCAAAGTGCTCAAAAATAAAGAAGCAGTAAATTATTGAGCTCATCACAGTCAAAGAAATAATTTTAAACTTTTAAGCTTCAGGACTCAAAAATATAGTTCTAACGTATTGAGCTCTTTCAGTTGAAAATTACAAATACATATGAAAAGGCTTTTAATTTTCAAATGCTACATCTTTCTAACGTCTTGTTTGATTTTGATCTGCTTTTACGGTATTCGACGCAGTTTTGTAAACGGAAAAAGATGACCAAATACCTAATATAAATCCGTCAAGAACTTCTGAAGTTCATTTAAAAACAACTTTTTCTCAATTTTTTTGTTAATAATATTTTTCGAAAGAACCCACCAATTTTAATGCAATTTGAAACTATTAAGCTTGTTTTTCAAGCCGAACAAAAGAGCTATTATTAGTTGTTAGATTTTGGAATTTATCGGTAGAGAAGTTAAAAAAAACATTTTCGATTAGCACACAGCACACATACACATCTACTCCCATATTTACATCTCCACTTACTCCCCCACCCCAACCTAAAAACTATTGATCTGTTCAAGATATATCATCGGAAAACAATTTTTCAAAAAATTGCCTTTTTTTGTAATATTTTGGTAACTACTCTAAGTTTCAATATCTATCCAATTGTTTTCCTTATAAAAGAACGTCAATCATTGCGAAAGGCATAAAAATGGATTAATTTATTCAAGAGATATTATTGAAGATAAATAAAAAAATTAAAAAGTGTTCTTACATTATTTTTTAAATAACTCTACTGACAAATTATAAATCTAAAGAGTCAAAATCGTTTAAAAGTAACGTCAATCGTTGTTAAAACTTATCAAAATCCATTATACTCTTTGCGCTGTTAGTTAGTTATAGTTTGTTTTAAAGATATCATTAACGGAAAATTGAATAAAAAAAGAGTATTTTAAAAATACTATGAAGTTTTTGATGGATTGACGTTTAATATTCGGTTATCTTTTTCTGTTTAGAAAATTGCGTCGAATACTATGAAACAGATCAAAATCGTATGATGTGTTCATAAGATATCGTTGTTGAATTAAAAAATATTTACTCAAAATATATATATATATATATATATATATATATATATATATATATATATATATTTTATGAACTCTGAGAGCTAAGAATGTATTCGAACAATATTTTTGACCTTGGAAAGCTGGTAAAAGCACTAAAGTCGACTTTTATGCGTTATTAGCTCAGTACTTTACCGCATCTTTATTTTTGAACATTGAGCTAGAAAGTAAAAATTCTCAGGATTAGGCTTCAGGGTCTAACGTCGTTGAAACTTTTGAGCTCAAAGAACTCAAAAACTCATAGACCGTATATATAGCTCAAGGAGCTCAAAGACTCATCGATAAATATCATAGTGTGAAGGATAAGCGCAGTAGTGCTAATTGCTTTTCAGATATTTTTATGTTGGTTGTCTGGGAGCATAAATCCTTATAGAACAAAAGTGAACCGAACTTTAAAAAATATCGTTTTAGTATTAAAAGTAGTCGATAGGAATGGTTGAAATTAATTTCATTCCAAATACATAATGTTTTTATCACATTTTTCTTCATACAATATTTTATTATTCTTCATTGCACGACATTTAAGTAGAATTTTATAAAATTTGTTTAATTTTATATCGTTTTATCAATTCATTTGTAACAGTACATTTCAAATAATTAAAAATCGATCAAACTATTTAATGACAAAAATATTATAAATACAATATCGGCCATCGCTAATAAAGTTAAACATTTTTTAATGTTCGGTTTACTTTTGCTTTCTCTGTTCTACGGTCGACCACTATAGATTGGACAGGGTAAAATTTGATGATGAATGGCGAGTTCACGTTATACTGGATTTTGATCAACATGGGCTAGAATTTCAAGGAGATAACATTGATGCGGAATGTTATCGGGGCAAACGGTTCCTCTTTAAAAACGATGAGGGGTGACACTTATTTTCAAATAAGAAAATTATGATGTGCTTATTATCCCTGATATTGCTGTTTTCGAACATATCAAACGAACGAAAATTTAGTGTTCTTAAAAATTTTAAAACAGAAAACCGCAATCAACTAAATAAATTTTTTAATGTTTTAATGCCAACAAGGGAATAGGTTAATAAGTCAGGTGGTAGTGTCAAGTTTAACTCATTAACTAAAATCCTGAACAAAATATCGAAAAAAGTGTCCGATATGAAAGATAAAAAGTAAATATTACTTAAATAGTTGAAAATTGTTTCATTTCTTAAAAAAGATTTACGTGAAAGTAGCAGAATTTTCTCCTGAACTTTGGATATTTTAATCAATTGGTATTGATGACGTTTATAAGCGCAGAAACAGACAAGACAGACGTATGTTTTATAATATAATTACGATCAATCTCTTCAAATGTGAAACGACTAGTCATTCCAAAATTAATTTTCAATACGTTCAATTTCATTATGATTTTATTCAATCTTTCTTTATTTTCACAGTTTATCGACTCCTCGAACAACTTTCGCCATATTAATCCTATTGAAATAATCCATAATAAGCAACAAACATGTAACAGAGTTTTAAATTAAGTTTAGAACACGGAGTTTTTAGAAACGTTGAAACAGCGCGCGCGTCACTGAAAGAAAGCCAATTGACGCACGTTAATCAGATTTACTTGACATTATCATTTAGAAGCTGCGTAGCCAAATATATATCGAAATGCTAATAACACGTCTAAAAAAACGGAATACTTATAAAGAATACTAGGTATCCACAATTTATTTTAGTTATTAAAACAAATGTTTACTCTGACAAATTTTGACCAAAAAACACTGGCTTATACATATCTAGTGAGTATTTATCAAAAAAAAGTTTATAAAATGTCGATAGCAACGTCACCACTGTAATAAAACCTACTTTCATAAATTTTGCACCTAAAGTGTTCGTATTTATTATTTAGATGTAAACAAATCGTTTGTCGTTAAATGTCCATTTAAAAGTATTGTTCTACTATTACTTATATATTTACGATTAAACAATTTTTCTTAAGTTGGCACTTAAGGCGTGAATTTAATTTTAAATATTTGACAGATTCTTTTATTATTTTTCATGTTATATTAATATATGTTTGGGTATTATTTTATTGTCCACATATAAAAAGTAATGAAGTGTTATAAAATACTATCTTCCCGCTCGCGGCCTCGCCGGCGTGGATATGGGATGTGTTTCTCCATCATTTATTTTGAACGATCCTCCTGCTCCCAACTCTGGTCCGGGTACCTTTCCTTATTTCGATCCTGGTCGCGCTCGAAATTGCAGTCCCGGTCCTAGTTCGGTTTCTAATTAATTCTAAAATTTATATCGATAAGAGTTATAATTTAATATTGAGTTATTTTTGAATCATTAACGCCCCCGCAATGTATTTTGGAAGTCCAACACTTAAGTAAAACTTAGCCTATCGACAAGAACGATGTATTCTTTACATGTATACAAAATTTTATTTTGATCGGATGTATAGATCAATAGCTATAACGGAACAACCAAAACGAACTTCTGTAGATTTATGTATTAGTATAGATAAAGAAATTGGGGATTGTGATGGCTCAGCTGGTTCTACAGTCGGTTTGTCGACTAGGCTCATTGCTGTGCTGCATAATAAAAATCTGAAAAATCGTTAACTCGTCCTTGTGGTGCAACAAATCATCTCTAAAACTTCCTGCTACTATATTGCTTTGAACTGCGCTCGCAATATAAAAATAAAACGACAAAACAATTTCCTAATACTAAATTGGTAAATAAAAAGTTAATGGTCAGGGACGAGATATTGAGTATTGTGGACAAGATCCTATTTCTTGTTCTCAATTTAGATATTAAGATCCAGTGGAATTTCCATATAACGAAATTGGCGAAAAAGCAATTTTCTTCAAAAATATGTATCACTCATCCCGATGTGTTGATTCAAAAATGAAATATAAAATTCTGAATTAAAAAAAAATCCCATGTCATTGTCAATGTAAAATAGAAATTACGATGAGGGACCTTTCAATATTAATATTAAGAGCTCCCTTTTTCATAAGCTTCTTTTTTCATGACTAGGAAGGCATTTCACTGCGGGTTTTGAAAAAAAATATTCGATTTTTTTTGAACCAATCTAGTCACGATATATATACGAAAACCTGGTACATGTCAAAAGTAATATAAAATCATTCTAAAAAATAAATGACATTTATAATATGAGTGATACTAGACATAAGAATGACCTTGCTACTTACGAAACCATACAACGATGTTAACAAATTATTTAAGAGACAATATGTGCGCTTTTATAATAAGGTCCCGGTTGAAATTCAAAATTATTCATTTTACAAATTTAAAACTTTCATTAAAAAAAGTTATATGGTAAGGGCTATTATGCCAGATCTAAATACATTAACGAAAAAAAAAACTGTAGGATTGGACTGCTCGGCTATCATGTCTTTTAATGTAAGTTTCAAATATACTAGTTTTACTATATATGACTAATCTATCCTGTATCTTTGATCAGAAAAAAGGAAACCTTGAGTTTTTTGCCGATTCTTCACAAGGTGACTCCGCAATCGGAATGGGTGATATTTTAATACCAAATGAATGCAAAAAAGACGTATTTCAAGTGTAATAATTCTGTTAACTACGAAATAAAACTTTCGATTTCATGTAGAACTTTTTATATAAACAAGCTACTCCACGTGTAGGTTTTTGCCTCCGTCGGCGCTTTTTATGTTTGTTAACAATTTATTTTTAAACATGTTTATTTTGTGAGGCGGAACATTCGAGAGGCATTAAATCATATTTAATTGTCGGACGTGACATGTTTACGACTCGTTAGTTTCGGATAATCCCAGAATTTTCTTGAAGATCAGTCGACGAATATAAATAGTGAAGTATGGCGCGCAGGAGTGACATCTTATTTCTGCGATCGGAGCGCTTACAAGTCAAATACAATCAACAAGAAGTAATCAACTGGTTCCGTAGCAGTTTATTGTGACTGCCATCTGAATATATGCCTTCTGCTATTTTAAGTATTTCCTTTCATCTAATCTCAGTCTTCAAACCCCTAATAGAGTCATTTCGTTACAATATTTATTAATGCGCTCTTGAGCTCTTCCAGTACAAAAATATAGTTATCTCAATATCGACAAGTCCAAAGATGTTTGGCGTTAAGGCCATTTGTAGGATTTTTTGCTATTTTCGAGCTCGAAGTCTTTAATATACCTAGCAATAAATTACTAAATTTGCGCTCAATGCATTGATTTTTATGCTTTTTCAAGATATCCGGACTCAAAAATATAGTTTTAATAGAGTTCCAGCTCTTAGAGCTGAAACATGTAGATTTATTTAAATAAAACATTATTTCTTTATTATTTAAACTACAATATCCATGAAATGTTTTGTTCTATTTTGATCTGCTTTACGATATATGACGTAATCTTTTAAGCAACGAAAGTTGACCGAAACCAGACATCAATTTAATAAGAGAATTAGAAGTCAATTTGAAGAAATCTTTTTTCCGAAGTTTTATTGATGAATAAACAAACGAGTCGATTTTGATGGACTTTGCAACGATCGACGTTGCTTTCTATGTAAAAGAGAGAGATAAGTATTTTAGAATTTATCGATAGAGTGAGTAGTGTAAAAAATATCCTAAAATGAAATATTTTTTGAAAATCTCTATGAAAATTTTATTTCTATTATTCATATCAGTTTTCGCCGCTATTATAACGTTGTTGTTTCTTCTTATTTCCAAAAACAAATCCTTTTTTAATTCCTTTTTTTTTAAACCATGGACCTCTGCTACTATATTAATATGAAAAATTGTGTACCTTTTAGATTGTCATTTGTATTTATTTAATAGAAATTTTATTTATAATAAAACTGTAAGTCACACATTTTTCTTTTACTATACCAAAAATCAGAGAGTATAACAGTGTTGTCAATATAAATGTACACCTTAACAACAAAATCTGTTGAGTATCTTAATGAGAAAACCCATGGAAATGAATTGTCGGCTATCAGGTTGGCTCGTGTTATTTCTAAGTATTATAAATTATTAATTACTCAATATTTTGTATTGATGAGAAAAAAAGAGCAAACCTTGAGTTTCTTGCCCATTCTTCTCAAGGAGAGTCAGCATTTCGAATGAGTGGAAAAGTAAATATCAAAAACCATCGTTCATGAAGCATTTCAAGTGTAAATTCTATTACCTACAAAATAAAGTTATTTTCGTTTGATTTTGATTTCAGTATTTGCAAGTTTTAGTAGAGATAAAATAAGCAAGATATAGAGCACTTTTATATCTATGAGTCACAGTATTTAATAATAAACATTTATAGGGTTGAGGGAAAAAGGCGATGAGAATCGAATGAAACAAAACAAAATGCTCGTTTATATATGCTTAGAATAATAATGACTAGTACAAACAGTTGGAACTGGATTAAACGCTATTAACTACTAACCACGAACTCTTGTATGAGATATCGGATAACATGGTGGATACTACGATTCGAACTAACTCAATTCAATACTCCCGTCCACGTGTTTTGCAAGGTATTTTTTATCATCAACGTAAAAATTTTTGACTATATGAACAACACCTCCAAATTCCACAGGCACTGATGTCAATAATGGGAAAAACGAATATTAACTGACAATGACAAGTGGCAAAGCTCGAATTTGTCGTTGGAAATATCTTCTTTTTGATTATGTATTATTTACGATTATGTGTTTATCGTATTAAACAAACTCACTCTGTTTCTACTGTTATCACTAAATGTTCTGATATTTGCGTTCCACTATGGAGATGGATGTAAAGATATAGATAGATGAATAGGTAATTAATTTTAATTCGGCTCGTCCTAGGTTTTACTAATACTCATTGAAGAGTAATTTCTGGTGATAAATCGCAGTATTCCCTTAACTCCTAAACCTTATGGAGCTGTAGCTTCCGTCACCAGTTCAGTAGCATGATATGATAACTCCCGTATGCAATAACTTGAACAACTAAAAGAGAGCTCAAACACGCTAAACGTGCCTATAATATTTGAGAGTTTCCGTCGATTTTCCTGGAATCTCATTATCAGATCGTGACTTGGTGACTGTGGGATCACCTTTTTAAAGGAAAAAATTACGGAATCGGTCCACAATTGACGAAATGATCGCGTTAATCAACGCGCCCGGATCGTAGTTCCCCGCTCCGCCGTCTCTTGTCTGTTTTTTACTATATGAAATTGTGGGATGAAAAGGTTCAAAAGAAAAATGTATAAATCGATTTTGATTAAAATTAAATATAAACATAAAAATATTTGAATAAACTCGATAAAAATCTGTCAAATAAGAAAAAGTTAAAGTCTCAACTTAAAAATTATCGATTAATCTTATATATCGTAAATAGTAATAGAATAAAATTTTTAAACAACATTTTTGATGTCAATTCATTAAAGTAGGTTTTCTTACAGTGGTGCATAGTGGTGTAATCTACTTACTACCATCGAGATTATTAAGCTTATTTTTAATATTTCCTTTTCACATTATATATCCGATATCGTCTTTCAATTGAAATTAATCAAAGAAAACATTAGTATTATTAACAAAATAAACTTTTTTTTTCAACATTTTTTTAACGTATTTGGCAACACAGCTTCTCAATCGAAGCGAGTGTCAATGTCGGTAAGATTGACGAGCGTCAATCACCTTTCTTATGGTGACGCGCGCACTGTTTCGAACGTGTCTAGGAAAAAACTTTGCTTAAACTTTATCTAAAAATCTGTTCCACTTTTAACGCTTATTATGGCTTCTCCTCATAAGATGGATTCGGCACAAAGTAGTTCGACGGAGTCAAACAAAAGTATAATTTCAGAAAACTTGAAAAAAATCGCATGGCGATTGTACGTGTTTAAGAGCTTACTATTTTCAGTCTAATACAATTTACATTTTATTGATTAATTTAATTGAAACTAAAGTAAATATGTTATGGCACTCGCTTTTACAGCTACAAAACCTTGCTACTTTAGATAGAGCCACCGAAAAAGCAAAGTCTGAAAGAAAATTTCTGATGAATGGATTAAAAGATTTGGAGTCGGAAGTTTTACGCCTCAGAAGGGAAGAATGTATGTAATTACGTGTATTATTTTATTAATAATTTTAATTTCTGTATTACTAGAATTAGTTTTACATCTTGCACATAAATATAGCTATATATTTTTGGATGATGTCAGCTACATATTACACTCGTTTAACAAGAACATAGGTTGACATTAAGGTTGTTATGATTGCTTTTTTTTGAAATTCCTGAAAAATTAGATAAAAAGTTACAAACATTGTTGTATAGTGCTATTTCTGAAATTCGAGACAACCACATTGTAACTCTGACATTGTTTCTCAAGAATGCACGATTCTATTAGATGTAGACTCCATAAACAAAATGGCCACGTTCAATGCGTAAATTTTGTACTAAATAGTAAATAGATGCAAATATGTTATTGTCATTTTTGATAAAGTTTCTGTCATATTTATCATTGCAAATGTTTTTCAGATGAGTTACTCAGTCGACGAGATTTTCGTGATGAGTGTGTTGTGAAAGGACTGATGGATACGGAGAGTGTAAATGATGAAGGATCGGCTCATGGTGACGAGGGCAAGGTTTTAGATTTCCAGGAACAATTGTAAGTGAAATATAGACTTGCTACCTAGTCTAGGCTTTTGTTTTAATGGTAATTTCTACGGCTACCTTATTATTGTTACTAAAGTTAATATTCATTGTAGATTAATAGTTGAAATCTTATTCATTTTTACATTGAAGGTTGATCAAAACAAAAGGTCAAAGTAAATGTAATGTTGACAGTTGTTCTATTATCGCGTTGGTAAAAACGTGGCTCTCGGATGTTGTATCTGTTGTTGTGTGCATGTAACAAAATAGCTAGCTACACATTTTGTTAAATACACTGTAGTATGAAGGATATCATTTTCTTCCATTAAAAAAGAGATATTAGGTAATCCGATTTATTTTCTGCAAGAGTCGTAGACGCTGTTCATCATTTTTAAATTTTCAAGTTCTATCCGAGTTCCGAATAAATAATAGCTCTAAGTATTGGAAAAGAAATATATTACTATGCAGATGGAAGCTTCAGCATCATGTAATGTTATATTAAAATAATCCAATAAAATGCTACTCTAACTTCCAGATCTAGGTATCACAAGGAAATGGAGGTTCCTACAAAGAATTTTAAAGATACAATACAAATTTATGTGAGACAATTTTCTTAATAATTTTTATTTTAATAAAATGAAATGATTACATTACATTAATTTTCACAGCTTCGTCATCTACGATATTCTATAGAGAAAGTTGAGAAGAGGATTCAGAAATTGAAAACATAGATGAAGAAATAAGACGTTGACCATAAAATTATAAAAGATGTATTCCAAAGTAAATAAATGTTATGTTCTAAAGTGTTTTCTTAGAAATAAGTGAATAATTCAATTGTTTTCCTTTAAAATTTTTTTGTGTCACTCAAGTCACCCAAATTCTTTGATGGGCATTACAATAGTATTTAAGTACGGATCGTTATTCTTACTCTGATTCTATTTTTTTTCATATTTTAAGTTATGTGATTAAGATTTCTTTTAATTACAATTTGTTACTGTTAGTTATGAAAAATTAATGTGTTACTCAATGTAAACTTACTAAAAATACCAAGGAGTGAATTGGTTTTATATTCTTTATCTTAGACTAAATACGATAGATAATTTTATAAGTTATTCATTTGTGGAGAATTTCATTTGTTTGTAATTAAAAAACTCATAAATTAAAGTTGTTTTATTCTATTTAATAGCAGTGTCCTTAAACAGTTTAGTGAGTGAGGCACGAGGTAGTTAGTGAGTGAGCATACATCAACTTCAATGAATTGTATCGCCACTGGAACCTGGAACTTGATTCACCACGATTTACCTTTTAATTAAAAACATGCTAATAAACAAAATCTGAAATGTTTATATGTGGTTTTGGGTAGAGAATGAAATATTTGGAAAATTGACAGCGTAAGGCTCATAAGTATCGTTTAATTTTTAGATTTCTACGCCTTAAAAGAAAAAATGAATTCTATAGAAGTACTTTGTCGTCCATCTATCTGGAAGTTTTTTGTTTCCCAATTGCGACTTGGAGGGTAAAAATGTCTATCCCGCACACCTTCGCGCCCGTACGCGTGGGTAATGGGGCTGAAACCCACTAAAAAGTCCCCTGAAGGTGAAGTCGGTAGTTCGGCTATGCTATGTAGTCAAACGACTGGTCGGACGACCGGTCGGTCGACTATTATAGCTTCGCCGCGGCCGGACGGCATGTGAGTGCCGACGGCGCGTGACATGCCCTATGGACGACTCCTGAAGGTTGTCGTCTCGGCATAGTATGTCACCGGAAACCGTCACGGGTCGGTTCCCGTTCCTCTTACCCGGCCGGGAGCGGTCAGCGACGGCCGGGTGGAGTAAGGGAGCTTAGGTCGATGACCTGACTAACGGATAGACCTACTCTAAGTCAGTCATGCGTGTCGTTGATGTCATTAAGGCTATCAACTGCCGCTGTAAGAGCGTCAGGTAGATCGAACAGTACGTTCCACCTACGGATAAAGTGGGTGGGGGGCGGCGGTTGATAGTCAACCGCCGCGCGAAGGAGCGCATTTGGGTGTGATCCCGCGATGTCGAAGAATCGCTTCGATGCGTCCTTCATATATTTAGAAAGGGTGGGGAGTTCCAAAACTCTATGGAGAATGGAATTACGTACGCACCAATGTGCGTCCGTTGCTGCTCTACAGAATTTGTTCTGTTTTACTTGTAGCCTATATAATGCTTTAGGAACGGCGTGAGCGAATACTGGACACGCTTACGTCATCACCGTCCTAATGCACATTTTGTATAGTGTGCTCTTATTATGCCTAGATAATTTGCTTTTCCTACCGAGCATGGCTCCGAGCCTTGCTGTGTAGAAAAGCGCATTCTTCCTAACACGCGCGATGTGCTCTCGAAAGTGGAGATTTTTATCGAGCGTGACACCTAAGTATTTATATGACCGTTGCCACGGAATTCTCGCGTTCAACATTTTTAGATTGGGTGTGTTCCAGTCGACAACAAGTTTACTCCTATTCTTGCTATACTTGAACTGTATAGCTGCCGACTTATCAGGATTTACCTCGATCCGCCACTTCCGGAACCATTGACCTAGCTCATCAATGGCCCTCGGGAGGTGGCGGAAGATATCTGAAAGTGTCAAGTTAAAATTAATATTAAATATTGAGGCCTGTAGTTTCAGAGCTGTAAAAAAACCAAGTTTCAAGTTAACAGAATCAATAAACACAGCTATCTATGCTTTGTAAATTGACATTCATAGCTAAATCAAAAAATACAGGATATTTCCTGTTGATCTAAAATCGTAAAAGTTGGCAAGATGCAAGGTCTAACAGCACAAGTAAAAAAATCTATAAAACGGTTGACCCTTGCCGGCCATCTCTAAAAGTTTCCACTTTGATATTCATCAATGTGTATTTGAGCTCCTCTCAAACACAAATTGATGAATATAGTCTCAAAGATCAAAAACTTATCTTCAAACTTTTTGAGCTCAAAAATTAGACAAATAAATTGACCTTACTAGCCGTTCCTGAAGCTCTTTGTTATTTTTGAGTCTCAAAGTCTTCAAAAATACATCTTACAGTAAATGATTGAGTTTGAGCGTAAAAGTTTCTCCAAGAGAGGCTTAAGAGCTTTTTCAAGTTATCTGAATATCAATATCATCAAATGATATGAAGGAGTATTTATATGGACAATGATTCCAGGATTTCTCTTTTTATACGTGGAATAAAAACATAAATATACAAATCTATGTTTGCGTATGCTTATTTTCGCAAACATTTAAATATTTCTAAATTTTACACAAGAACGTCACACCGGAGATGTACAGTTAGTTACTTAAAATGATAAGATTAATCCAAACTTGATTTAAGCGTCCGGTTTATTAAATGCCAATTTATTAAGCAGGACGCCAATTAAACAATATCTCAGTTCATTTTCAGAAACTTTTCTATCATGATGTAATTTATTCTTCTTTTCATTTTTTTTATTATGTATATAATAATGTGCAAAACTCCATTAATAAATTATGTTACCAAATTTTTTATTGATAACACTCTAACTCTTATTTCATTAACTAACACACTAACACATAATTGTCTGTCATTTTATTTGCTCCAACAGCGACACATCACTAATGAATGTATAAATCAGTTTGTGATGTGGTATATGTATGAATAATATCCCTAATTTCGAAAATGTGAAAAAACAAAAAATACAAAACACATTTTAGGATATATATCGGTTTGGAACGATTCTTCTATATAATTTAGTTAATTATTTTTAAGGTCTACTTTACAAAAGTAGAAATATTTTGAAGAATATACATTTTGATAAATTTCTCAATACATGTACACACCTACGTACTAGCAGGAATGGAAAATGTATAAAATAGATTTCTAGAACCCTAAAATGACAAGATCTAATGAAAACCCTATTTTCCAATAGAACTGAAAACGGTATCTGTCTACATCTATGAAAGGCTTTTAAACCTGATCTCGAATACTGTTAAAATTTTTTACGGGATATCTTTAAGTACAGTGTGCCTCTTGGCAAAAACCTACTCTAACTGTCTCCATTGCTTTCTATCTCTCGTAACTCGTCTCCAAATTGAGTTTATCTTCCCATCTCATATATTGTTTTCCTCTACGATGAGAATTTAGCCTTTCTAAGTTTCGATGTATATGAAATTTTTTGAAAAATGTGAAATAAGTGCTTTTGCTTGTTTGAAGCTAATTCAAGCAAGCAAAAGGACTATATTATTTTTAATGATTTATGGTTACGGTTAAAAAGAAATGTGATTGGGCCAGTTTTGCTGGAATTTTCAGTTTTTATTTTAAGTTGAATGAAATATGTCTCAAAATATAAAATTGCAACCCATGACCTAAAGAAAGCAATGATTGTAAAATGGATGCCCAATTTATAAACAATATTTAATAATAAATTATGCCAAAAAGTGTTACAAATGAAGCTCGGCAAGAATGGAATTTTTCGTTTGCGTGAAAAACTGACGTCTTTCAATTCTTGTCAAATGCTTGTCAATGGTTACTGACAAGAATTTAAAGAAAACGATACTCATAAACGAAGCTCATGGACAATACGTTTTTTACATGCCGAATAGTATTTGATAAGTGTTTAGTTGAAACAAGCAAAAAATCAGATATTTCTGAATAAAAGTCAAACGTGTTTGCCAAATGAGTTGAATTTAAAAAATGATGACAACGACTTGCAATTTTTTTTCCAAACGTTGAATGTTTATAACATAATTATGTTGTATATAATATATGCAAAAATTGTGCATGATATACTACTTACGTATTATAAACAAATTTATACTATTAAATTGAAACTAATAATAACATAATTGGCATATACCATTGTAGTTTATAGAACATTTCCATAGGTTCCCAATGAATTATTCATTCATCGCTGAGTTATCAAATATTCCATAACAAAAGCAAAATGTTTTTAAATATTATTGTTGTGAAATGTATGTACGAAAGGCTGTTTGACTACGAGGCATTCATTCTCAACATGTACATAATGTTAAGGAAATGAGAACAAACAAATTTATTTTCTTATTTTTTTTGTTCCATATTTCTTAAACGTCCTTATCATCCTCCTTTTCGTCGTCGTCGCATCCATTGAAAATAATCTTACGTAAGTAATAATAATTATTATCTTATTTTTTGCATTTTTTTTAAATTATTTTAGAACTACCTACAATGGTTGTCTATAATAAAATTACTGCACTCATTAGGTAACAACATTTTTATTTGAAGTGCAAATATAGAGAATTCTTGCAATTATAAATTATTTTCTGTGAAGTCTTTATTACATTTACCGCACATAAATTAATATTTACAATAATTTTTATTTTCCCATTTGTATTATCTGGTTAAATTCTCTTGTCCAAGCACTCTGGTAGGTTTAATGTTTCCATAAATATTCATTATGAAAACGTTTGAAGTGCTTATGTGAACAAATAACGCATATGTGGGCACCACCTGTAAGATTTAATTCAGCCAGCGAGATATATTGAAAAATTTCTAGTCTGATATCTATCGCTAAAATTATGAACACTAGTTTAAAACACTACTTTAGAATGCACTAATTTTGAATGCGGCCCGCGAATGTCGTTGCATACTAAAGTTTCGTCCACAACATGTCAAGGTTGCACACACCTGAATTAATGTGAAATTTTTAATGTAAATTTGATTCGTACATATCCAATAACAAGGTTTATATGAGTATTTAATATGAAACGAAAACTTTACATCTCATATTATTCATAAATCCGAAATATTTTTTCCGTGAAAATCAGTATATAATTATAAAAAATTATACTTTTTAATAGTAACAAAACTGTGAAATTAAAGTCACATTAGAAATACATAATTTACATTACGAATTTCTAATGTGACTTTATTTGGGAACGTGAAAATATGAAAATATATTCACATAACAAAAATTAACTGGTATAGCTACTTACTAGTTATGAGCGTTAGTTATTTAGTTTTTGATTTGATAATGCATTCGGAACAGTAAATCCAAAATAGTTTTTAAATTTGAACAGTACCGATTATGATTTTCAATTTTCTTACAGCATATAATGTACGGTATGCCCTAAATACTTTCAAGTAACTAAAAATATTATATTTACATACATATATGTATTAAAAATGAAACTGACTGTAAGTAAGTAATAAACATTTCTCCACGCCTCACGAAAAATAAAACCACATATTTCTAACCTCTTACTGATCGTCTAAAAATATATTATTA
The DNA here is from genome assembly GCA_005406025.1 of Eumeta japonica. Taxonomy (NCBI): domain Eukaryota; kingdom Metazoa; phylum Arthropoda; class Insecta; order Lepidoptera; family Psychidae; genus Eumeta; species Eumeta japonica. Next base: position 67,333 of record BGZK01001965.1, on the reverse strand, counting down.
ATAAAAATATATAATAATTAATATTAGAAATATATAATAATTAATATTAAAAATATGTAATAAATAATATTAAAATATATAATAATTAATATTAAAATATATAATAATCAATATTAAAAATATATGAATAAATATAAGAATAATGATAATAATAATTGAAAACAAGAGAAAAACCAGAGTAAGTAATGGAAAGAAAACCAGTGAGTTAAGAGTTTCACGAAGTAAGCTACTTAAAAATAAACCGTAAGTGGCTAAGTTTGGGGATCAAAAAATATCTGCCATGTATCATTTGATCATAAAACAGTTTAATATTAAAAACATATATCATTAAAAATATGTTATTATTTTGAGGGGTTTTAAAATACTTTTCAGATTTGAAACGGAAAACATGGGAATTTATAAAATCAGTGGACAGATTTGATATTTTTATCAACCAATATATATACTTATATATTGGTACTTTTTTCGTGTATGATGGCACTTTGTTCATATGATGCGTGTTGTCTTTGTCTAGGTGTACGATCGGTAAAACCCAAAGTGGTAATGCTAGGTTAAAAATTGGGGAAGCTGTTGTAATTGCGGACATCTCTTTCGCACCTGTTTAATTGTTACGCTGTTTCATTAGTCAAATCTTTTACTCTTTGTAAATATGTCGAAGGACTATATACTCTATGTTGATGCGACTGCTTTAAATTTTCACAAGTGAATAATAATATACAGTTGTATAAATGTGTTTACAAATATTCTCTATTGAAAAGATTGATCACTGGTGATGAAAAATAGATTACTTACAACAAAAATATACTAAGATCATGGTCAAAAGGTATACAAGCTCAACGGACTATAACAAAACTCGGATTAACTCGCATTAAGTTGATGTTATGTAAACGATGGAATTAGAAGGATATTATTTATTATGACCTGTTACCGTTTGGCAAAACCATCAATTCAAGTTTCTACTACCAAGAGATGACGAGGTTCAAGCAAAAAGTGCAGAAAAAAACGGACGTAATGGATCAATAGGAAGACTGTGGTTTTTCACCATGATAATGCCAAACCACACACATCTTTAGTTACTTAGCAAATATTGAGAGAGTTTGGTTGGGAAGTTTTAACGCATCCACCATACAGCCCTGACCGTGCACCCTAAGATTTTCATCAGTTTCAATCTCTTGAGAATAGTTTAGGTAATGTTAGATTAACAAGAGTGGACTGTCAAAACTATTTGGCACATTTTTTTGATCAGACGTCCCAAAATTTATACAACAAAGGGATTACGTCATTATCTACAAAATGGCCTATATATAATATACTTAAATATAAATAAAATACGTTACAAAATTATTTTGTATTTACATGTAAAATACGAAAAAACTTTTTTCCTTACCTAATAAGAAATATATATAACGTATATTTATATAAATGGCAACTTTACTTTCACCATAGGTTGGTATTGCTAGCTTGTAGTTGAAACAAGGAGTTGAAAGGATTTACACGTTTTTTGTTTTCGCAGTGTCTTAAGTGTCAAATGGTCAGAGAAATTAATTAATTTATATGACAAAATGGGAAAAATCTATGTAAAATAGATATATTGCTGTGTGTCGCGCGTCGTAGGCTTAATTGTGCTGGAAGCGAGGTCGGCGACGGACATTGAGAGCGCATTGAGGTAGCGAGTCCCGTTAGCACGGCACGGGACAATCGTTCACTCCTCACTGCGCTTGCCAATATCACGCACTACACTCGGCCCTTTGGAAGTTTTAAACGCTTGTTTTGATTCCTTCACACGTTCCACATACAAACGTGAGCGGTGGTCACGCGCTACCGAGCCAACAGCATAGCGCACCACGCGCCAGTTTTTCTCTTGCAGTCAAAACCAAGGTGCGTATGGCGGTGAGATGGTTATTGTCGTTACTATTCAATAAATCATATTCTTTTGTTTTAAAAGTTTAAAGTTGTTTGTATAAGCTGAGCCTTTATAATAAATGATTGCAAGCCCCTATTTTCTTGCTGCTATGGTATTTATGTACTAAATTCCTTTATGCACTAGCTATGGTTGATGTATAAATAATCTATGTTAACAATCACATAGAAGTAAAACCATTATTGTTTGTCTTATATTGATGTTCAATTATCTTTAAAATTGAATACTCATGAAGTATAGCATATAAAGTAATTTACCATACATAGTAAAATTATAAACATAAATTAGTGAAAATGATGACTAATTCATTGAAAAAATTATTTTTTCATAATTTTTAGTGTTGTATCAATTTTTTACATAATATTGTATATTAGAATTTCAAATTTTGATGGTGATTTGCCAGCACTTAAAGTGTAGAATAAAAGGCTCTTAATTTTATATTAATTGGTTTAGAATAAAGATATAATAAATGGATTTGTGAAAGTGCTAGAGTAATTAGTTATTGAAAATGATCGGTTTCGAATGTTTTTATTATTTCCCAATTTTTTGAACACTTGGTATGAAAATTAATTAAGGAAATATATTTCTTATAGAGAGTAGTTATTTAAAAATTCATAGAAATATCTTCTGTCCAAAGCCTTTATGTACATACATGTGGTCACCTGTTCGCTTCGCTGGGCGTTAATTTAAATTTAGCAATTTTTTTAAATGTTCTCCAGTTTTGCGTCCATAGACATAGAATGATCCCTCGTTATATATGTCAGCCGATTTTTCTTTTAATTTTGAGCGCAATCATGGTCTTGTCCTCAATCTCAATCTGGTTCCCCCATCCCGCTCTCGATTTCAGTATAGGTCTCAATATGCATCTTGGTCCTCACTTGTGCTTTAATGGTAAAAAAATTAATTTTCTTTACATTTTTTTTGAGAATTTTACCATTTTTACTTTGTTATTCTGCTATTCGGAACAGAGATAAATCTAACAAATCAGAAACCATAAAAATCTATTAATTATAAATGGTATTACTAATCTAATGTCTTTGTTCCTTGTTATATACATATATATGAAATTTTCATTTAATGTTGATTTTTGCAAATATTAGTAGTGTCACTCCATGAACATTGTTCTGTTGTTGTGTTGTGTTTATGGGGTGACACTACTAATATTTGTATCTAGTGTCACACTTGCTAGTTCTACCACTGAGAGTAGAACTTGAATGAAAACGTGAAGACTTGAATGATAATAGATTTAAAAATATTGTTCTTTGTATACTACTTCTTGTGCTATAATATAAATCATATGATGAATAACATTAAATAGCAGAATGTTTGTTAGAATTTTTTTAGAAAACTGACATAAAACTACAAACATTAATTACTTTTCAAAAGCTAGATAGATCTATTCTTTGCCATTGAGATTATTATTTATTTTTATTATATAATCAATCCATTTTTAATACTTGATTGATTATTGAGTACTTGGTTGATTTAAAAGTTCAATGCTAAATTTTTATAAATTTGTTTTGTGTCATGTGACTTAGTTTCATGGCCTTCTTATTTTCACTAGGATGTGGACCACAAAAGTAAATATTATAGATTGCAGTCTCGCTTTTGATTCCGACTCAGTTATTGATCTAAGTAGCTTCTGATTCCACTCCTGATCCTGGTCTTGTTTTTAATTTGGTTCTCGGTATTGCTTGTCTGAATCTGGTCATGATCTTGTTTCTAATTTTGGTCCCACATTCAATTTTGACCTTGGTCTTGTTCTTAATTTTGATTTCAGTCTCAACCATTTTATTCTAAATTTTTCCGCTGCTTTCGTCTTGCTTGCAATTTCAATTTGGCTACTGGTCACAGTTCCAATGTGGACAAAGGAGAATGAATTCAAGTATCAAAATAAAATTTAGGGTATATTATTTAGGAACAGTGTTGTTTTCTAGGACTGAAAGAATTTTTTAAAATTTCAGTAGCACAAATATAAAAATGAAGCTAAGGAAAAATGTTAATAGTTCATTTGTTCTTCTACCGCTTCTTAGCTTCTTATAGGTTAAGGAATTTTTAGAATTTGTTTACTAAATTGGTTCAATAATACAAATACAAAAATGTTACATACAAAATTTAAATTTTTTCTGGAAACTCCATTTGTGCTTGCTATCTATCACCAGTTCCACAGTAATTGGCTGAATAATTTAGGTATGCAAAAAAACAAACAAAATACATACTTATAGAAATAGTCTATCAAAGAAGCAAATTAAATATGAAATCTTTTCAGGGTTCCATCCAAAGACTCGCTGTCCGTCCGTTCGTCCATCTGTCACCAGGCTGTATCTCATGAACCGTGATGGTCACATAGTTGAAATTTTCACCGATAATGTATTTCTGTTGCCACTATAACAACAAATATTAAAAATAAAATAAAATAAGTATTTAAGGGGGCTTCCATACAACAAACATGATTTTTTTGCTCTTTTCGCTCAATATTGATAATGGCAACAGGTAGACGCTTGAAATATTCACGGAATATTTAGTTATATATTTACTTTAAAAATAAATAATTAAATTAACATTTAAGGGGGGCTCCCATACAACATCCGTGATTTTTTTGCTTGTTTTCGTCAATATTGATGATGGCAACATGTAGATGCTTGAAATATTCACAGAATATTTAGTTATTTATTCACTTTAGAGATGGACGATATACATCGATGTATTGCAAACTAAAGTCAAAACTTCCTCCTATTGTTACCAGAACGGGTTATACTCAAATAGATAATGTGTTTAGCAATATTGACTTGATGCTGGCACATGCTGCTCCCTCTTTAGTCACCATAACCCTTTATGGATACAATTTTGAATTGAGCATTAGATTTAACAACAAATAAAATTCCGTACCATTGTTATACATAACGGCACGGAACCCTTTGTGTGCGAGTCCGACTTGCACTTGGCGGGTTTTTTTTCTAATTTGCAATCCATTCAACCTTTTTGATTATCAGCCCTGGCTTACAATCAAATAGATGCTTTATGCGTATAATATTACAGGTTACCAATTGCTGTCTGATTATTTTTACTATATCTCAAATTTCATTAAGTTTTCTTAACTCCTAGCACATAAGGTGGGTGTAACAAACCCATTAGATTTTTAAATTAATCTATCTATATATAAGTAAAGTTTGTTTTCTTTGACCGAGGTAAACTCTAAAACTACTGAACCGATCGGCATGGGATCACGACCATTCGACGCGGAATTAATTGTAGATGGTTTTAGGCTATCTATTTTTAATTTCATCAACCCTTTGCGCTTTTTTTCAATTTATTTGTGTGATCATTTTTTCCTTCAACAAAACAAAGACAAATCCGCTTTCTTTTGACGCTCACTTGCGCCGCTCATATTTTCTGGATAATTATTTGACATAACCTCTATATTTCTATAAGTTGCCATAGAAACAACTATAGTCATTTGTTTCTTTTAATATAACCTAAATATTTGATTGATTGAAAGCTAAGAAAAAGCTAAAAAAGGATTAAAGATGTCAAGTAAAGAAAGTATTGAAAGTTTATGTTTGTGTTGATCATGTGTTTGGATATGATAATTGGTCACATGAGATTAAATCTCAAACTATGGGTAAGTTATATTTTTTTAAACTGATATAAAAAATAATCTGATTGAACTTTTCAATAAAATTTTAGTTTTCTAATTTTTATGAAATTCTTGATATTATGAATTAATCGGCTCCTACAAAGAGATTGATAATGGAAGCGAAGTCGGTTTTGCAGAAATTAGAAAGGTAAATTTATAATGCATGTATATTATTACTAGCCATTTCCACCGGCTTCGTCGGATGAAAGACATTATAGAATTTTTAAAAACGGATCACGGTTTGTTATAAGTGAAAATTATCCGCATGAAGCGCGCTATTTAAGTAGCTAAAAAATTAGGCAAAGTGAAGTTCGTAATTAATTTCTTCCTCTGAGGTTACATTTATTTTTTACTGAGGTTATAATTAATTCTTTAAGCACATTCGAAAAACTAAAAAAGATTTAACCAACAAAGTGTTCAGGTACCCATAATGCGCAGAATTCAAACAGTAATTTTGAAAATTATTTATGTATTTATTTTTTCTTTTTAATTTTTTTTTTCATTTTATTTTCTTTTTTTATTTTGGTTCTTCATATATAATTTCGGGAACATAAAACAGTCATTGGCAAAACGGCAAAGGGGGTGAATCCTCGGAAATTAAATGGTGAATACTCCAAGGGATCGACGACGAAGCTATGCCCGTAGAGGCAGACAATGCTGACTTCCACGACCTGAAAATTTAAAAAAAATCGATCATGTTATTATTAGAAAAATTTGGTAAATAATCCGGTCACTATAGACATTTGAATTAACAAAAATTAGGGGCAAGCTGAAAATTGGTGGAGACCTTGGGTTTACCATTCTAAATAAAACCTCAAAAGTCCCCATCGATCCCGCGTGTGCGTTTCGAATTATTCGGGGTCAAAGGTCAAAAATTGAGGTTTTTTGGGTTTTTCTCGGAAACGGTGAGTTTTTTCGAAAAAGTACCTCAGATCAAATTTGTAGCTTTTCAAATTTTCTGTGAAAATGGTCCTTATATTTTTTTCCAAAAAACTAACCATTTCCGAGATATCGCCATTTTAAGTGTCACGTTACACATGATATGCACATTCCACGCCACCTGTGAGGTAGTGTACTCAGCGCGTTTTTAACGTGGTTTCCCCAATAGGCCTATTCCACGAACTGCTCTATTGTAATTTTCAAGGGAAATGCTTTTTAATGTATAATGGAAATTGATAATGATAACTGTTATTAAATTTTACTTTAGTTTTCAATTTTTCTTGATAGTTTAATCGAGTCTCCAAATTCTATTTCAACTGTCATGTCTTGATTTCTTCTTCAGTCTTCTGGATTTAGTTCATTATCTAGCCAAGTTTGAACTTGGTAATAGACCCGATAAAATGTTGTATGGCAGATGCGGATGTAGGAGGAAGACACGACAGTTGTACTTGTTTTATTCCGTGTGTTCTTCTTCCTCGTGTTGTCGTTTAACAGCAACTATAGAATTTTTCCGGGTGTACGCTTTTCGACAATCCACGTGAATCGTAACGAGTTTCTGAGTTCTTAAGAACACAGCAAAATCATCACCTCTCGCGACACTGGCCGCGATTAAAGCCGACATTCCACGACTGACCTCAACTGTTGTATTTTCAGTCAAAAGTTTATTGCAAATAAAGCAAAAGTTCGACATTTTTTGAAATATTTAACAGGTACAAATAACGTAAATGGTAGACGCTCATAAAATATGTATATTCACTTCAACCAAACGTTTCACACTAAAAAGCAGGTATATGAACGACACCATGCGGACAATAGACTTCGCAGATGTTTTCAAGGCCGTAAGGGTAGAGGGATTCAGTTAGGGACTGACTATCTTATGGGTCTATGTTTTTAGGATGATATATTCTAAATAGAATAGTGTATTATACATAAGAAAGACACAATATGGATATTTACTTGTCTTGGATGCCTAAATACCTATGTGCGTGGCTTATGTGTGCATATCATGTGTAACGTGACACTTAAAATGGCGATATCTCGAAATGGTTAGTTTTTGGAAAAACCATAAGGACCATTTTATAGAGAATTTGAAAAGCTATAAATTTGATCTGAAGTACTTTTTCGAAAAAACTCACCGTTTCGAGAAAAACCCAAAACCTCAATTTTGACCTTTGACCCGAATAATTCAGAAACGCACGCGGGATCGATGGGGACTTTGAGGTTTTATTTAGAATGGTAAACCCAAGGTCTCCACAATTTTCAGCTTGCTAATTTTTGTTAATTGGATCCTATTTTTATGTCTAAAGTGACCGGACTAAAGAGAAAAAATGTGATAAAATATGCGACAGACTTAATGATACTTCGTACAACCTATATCATTCTGTCTGCCATATATTCAACCACAATCATCTTACCATGTTTTCTTCAATGACATCCCTCAGCTCTCGCTGAGGGTTCGAGATCATGACAACATGGTCAAAGTCACTCTGGCTAACATGAAGGCCAAAAGAGAAATGGTCCGTGAATAAAAATTCATGGTAACCAAACAGTTCCTGGACATGTCCTCTGAATTTGAAAAAAAAAAAAATGTCAAATTTTATTCAAAAATATAAAATAATTAAAAATAAATGTTAAATTTATAAGACTTACCGATAGAGACTTCCCTGCTGGAAGAACGGAGGTTGTTGCATAATTATTGTGACACAATTGATGTTGCTTCTTTAAAATTTGCTTTGAGACTGATTAGTTTTATTTTTATTTATAAATATTAGCAACAGAAAACAAGGCAATTAAGTTAACAACTATAGATTGTTTTTTTATTTATTTAATTTGAACAAATTTATGGAACGAAAACATTTAAAATATATGTATATATATATAGAATTTGATATTATAAAATATGAATTTTGGCACCCATATATATATATATATGGGTGTGCCAAAATTCAATTTTGTGAAGGACCTTTCAGGAGTAACTCAAAATTCCGATTTTAGAAGGTCCATCATAGAAATTGGATTTTGCACCCTGATCTATACATATTTATATATATAAAGAGATACCCAGGTATCTATTAACTCATCATAATGTCTCTGAAACCATAAGGCGTAGAGACTTGAAATTTGGTTAGAATATTCTTTTTGCCGAGTTGAGGTCAGCTAAAAACGGATTTTAGGAAATTTCACCCGCAAGGAAGGTTGCGGGGGCATTAATTAAAAAAAACTTTAAGAAACTTCACATTTTCAAACCATATATTTGATAGGTATGTAAAACTGCTCAAAAAATTTTTTTAGGCATGTTGGAACTTATCAAAAGCAAATTGTATGAAGTTCCAGCTCTGAAGGGCAGTGTGGGGCTGTCAAAAAAAATTGAAAAATTTGTATTTTTCATCCTATAGCTCTTACGACTGTGAAGCTTTGTCTGAATATTTTTAGGCATGTTAAAATTTATCATAAATAAATTTTATGAAATTCCACTCTTCAAAGGTAGTCGGGAGCGTTAAATATTACACTGATAAAGATTCATATGGGAATTTACGATAAAATAAGTCGATTTCATATTGGATTTTTATATTAGAGAAAATATACAGGATTGCGTGCTGAATTTTCATATGGGTTCCTCAATATTCATAAGAGGTTTTCTATGTATATATTGACTCAACACGACATTTCTGGAACTATAAGACTTAGAGACTTGAATATTTGAAAGAATATTCCTGTCATTGAGTAGAGATCTAATGAGAATGATTCTTAGAAATTCCACTCCAAAAGGGATTACGGGGGCATAAGCAGTGGAAAATTGATATTTCCAAACTACAGCATCGTATACCTGAAGTTGGGTAGAAATATCTCTTTTGTCACGTTGAGGTTAATTAAAAAACTCCCAAATAATTGTTTCAAGGGGGGCGGAAGCAAAGTTATGATGATGTTGTGTGTAAATATAATTCAAGATTTCAAAAGCTTATTAATCATAAAATAGTTAGAATTTGTCAGTTATAAATTAAATCAGGAAACCATGCAGCACCATCTAATCAGATTTTTTTTTATGTATAATTAGTCTTTTTGTTTAGAAAAACTAACGAAAATGCTATAACAATTGTAATTTATGATTTCCAAAATATAAATTATATTAAAAAAAATATATTTTATGAATATTAAATCTGCATTTCCAAGTAAAGGAAATTTGTGTTAGATTTCAAGGCTGGTCTAAAATGTAGATTTTAAATGTAATCAGTAATATTCGCCCAGCGAAGCGGGCTGATAACAGCTAGATTTATATACAAACTTCATTGATATTATTCTTGTGCATTGTTAGTATCTTTAAGATTTGTTATAAAACAGAGTAAAGATAAAGTAACTGAATTTTTTAGCTATCTTTTATCTTGTAATAAAAAACATGAATTTTTTCCATTATATATAAAAGTTTCACAATAATAAATTATAAAAACTATTTTTATCTTATAATAATTAATCAGGCTCGAAGTTATGTACCTGGAGGTTTAATGAAGAATTCACATATGGATGTAGCATGTTTCATAGTCATGCGTTGTTATGAAAATCCAGATACTCATGCTTCCACTTTGCCATGAATCTATCAAATTTCACCTATTCAATCTACAATATCCAGAAATAATCAGACAACGGTCTCCACTTCTTCATATAAATGCAAGATTCTGTTTTAATTCCCTTCAAACAACATTCTCAATTATTTAATTTGTAATTATAAAAGAAAACCCGTATTAAATTATAAAAGTAAAAGTAGTTGAACAATTTTGTAACACAGTGTAATGTGGGTGTAACTCACCTGCCAACCACTTTGACACTGTCCATTACACTTGTCCATCAATGGTGATTCAGTCCTGTCATTGACCTTTTATGATCCCTCTCCTCTGCAGATGTTCAACTGCACAGGGAATTTTAACGATTTGAAACAAAATTAAAGAACAATTTATCATAAACTAGGTGTGCCACACATAACCTTCCTCTCACAGGATTAAGCCATTCTTTAATTATAAGACAACTTACAGGAAGTCAGAGTAAAAATTTAATAATGATGAGTGAAGTTTAGGTGTCTCAATATTTATGACTAAATTTTACAAAAATATTGTGTCTCTGCAGTTTCAAATAATAAGTACAGACAGATAAATAAAACATCATATTTTTTATTCTAGGATGTAATTTAGTTCTATTCCAAATTTAATTACAATCTTCAGCCATTTTGGAGATTAATTCAGACAAAGAAATAGATAGAACTTTTATCGACATTATATATAGCCTATAATTTTCCCAATTTCCGAAAGCATTGAAGCTATTCATACCAAAATATAAATTTTAGCATCAATAGTTTCAATGTTTTTTTCCATAAAAATGTTTTAATCATAATTTTTCCACTTCAAGGGTTACCTTAATAAATGATGTTTGTCATGGTTTTTTTACTAGTAATGATAAGTTAAAATACAAATTTTGACATCAACAGTTTTAGCAGTTTTGATTTTTTATATGTTACCCTTATTTTAAGCCTTTCAGGGTTAATTTTGAAAAATACATAATTTTTATTAAGTCAATAATATGATTCAATTTTCAACCAATGGGATTTCAACCAACTACGTTCTTTTAGGGGTTGAATTAACAAAATTTCTTTTTTAGTAATCGCCTATGTTTTAACAAGAACTTCTGTGCGAAATTCTGTGCGAAATTGCCAGTCTCCAGACCCAGTATTTTGGGCTGTGCATTGATATATGAGAGTCAGGGGTTTTTCTTTGATATATATAGATTAATACTGTTATTTTGTGTTACCATAGATTGAAGAAGTTAGAGATGTATATAATTTTGAATATTTAACATCTAATTTTTCAATTGTCCAAAGTACCCAATATTAAATAATTATTATCTATCTTACCACATATAATATAAAAACTGCTCAATAGCATGTCGGATCATGCTCATTATGGGTTCCAAAGCCATTATTACAAAGAAATGCACTATAGATGATAAAAGTATATTGTTAAACTTTTCCATGTTTCCTTCTGAATAGTTATAAGCACTTTAGTCCATATAATTAGTGTAAATTTGCATCAGCTAAAAACATATCTTCATGGCACTTATGTTCTTTGGTTGAAGTGCAGTTTTCAGGAATAACAGTATATTTGGTCATTTCAGAATAATTTTTGTTGAAAATATTTATTAGGGTTACCTTTGTTATTTTTAGGGTTCCGTACCTCAAAAACGGAACCCTATAGGATCACCTGTTGTCCGTCTGTCCGTCCGTCCGTCTGTCAAGACCTTTTTCTCAGGAACGCGTGGAGGTATGAAGCTGAAATTTATATCAATTACTCAGGTCTACTGTCCCTTGAAGCTGTGAAAAATCAAACTTCTAAGCCAACGCAATCAAAAGATACAGCCGTTTATGCCGCAAATTTTCGACACTTGCAAGGAATCAAAACCTGGGGTGCTTCCGTGAACTCAGAATCTTGAAATTTGGTACGAAACAACGTCTTATAGCATAGATAAAGGAAAAATTACGAAAACCATAAATTTTTAGTTACATCACATAATATATATTTTTTAATAATTTTAAACTTACTACCCCTTTTCTTGTGAACGTGTAGAGGTATTAAATTGAAATTCATATTAAATACTCTGGTTTATAATACCTTTGAGTTGTAACAAAATCAAACTTCTATGTCAATGCAATCAAAACAAACAGCAATTTAAGTCGCATATTTTGAAACTTGCAACTAGGAACTCAAAACCTAAAGGGTACTTGCAGTCGCCCAAGAATGTTGAAATTTGGCATGAAACAACGTTTTATAGCACATAAAGGAAAAATTCAAAACAAATTTTTAGTTACATTACAAAATATATATTTTTTAATAAATATAAACTTATTACTTTTTCCTCATGAACGCGTAGAGCTATCAAGTTGAAATTCATATCAAATACTTAGATCTAATTGCCTTTAACCCGTGAAAAAAAATTCTAAGTCAGCGCAAAACGCAAAACAAAGAATTACAACCATTGATACCGCATATTTTGAAACTCGCAACTACGCAAAATTAAAACCTAAAGACCACTTCCGTTGACATAGAATCTCGAAATTTGGTAAAACGAACTTTGTAAACCTTGCAGGTTTGTGCGGAACCCTCGGTTGCGAGTCCGACTCGCACTTGGCCGGTTTTTTTTATTTTTGGGCATATGGTTTAGAAATAGAGGGGGACATACAATCTGCAACTTTCAGAGTGATTATTTCTGAGAAATTATTCACGGAATCAAAAATTGCTTGAAACCTTAATTTTTAAAGAACTCTTGAAATATGTGCTATTTGTTGATGTTCACTAAAAAAATTTTCAGTTTCTGTTACATGTATGGAATGCACCCCTAGAAATATTTATTATTAGTTATTGAACCATCAAACTAAAGTAACAGCTTATACAAGACACCTACATTATAATTTCATCAATATATGTCTTGTAGTTTTGAATAAAATGCCTGTGGCATATGGATGGACAGGACAGATGGATGGATGGACATGACAAAACTATATGGGTTTTGCCATTTTGGCTTACATCCTAAAAGTACATATGTTTCAGTAGTTTTTTTCAATATGGACGTTTATTGTCAAAATAAGTAGAAATGTTCCATGCATCTTGAAATCAATAAACTCAAATAATATATACATTAGTCGTGAAAAAACGATTATTTTTTTCAAGTCTCCTCTGAAAATATGTTAGTTTATCATGTTTTAAGAGCCCCTCAAAGGACGGCATAAAAAATTTTTAAAGGTCTCTCAATTTTTCAAAACTTCCAAAATTCTCAAAATCAATTTCTTTTTTCAAATATTTTTTTCTATTCGTGATTTTCATTTCTTTTACATGAAAAATCATGAAGATCTGAAAATTTCAAGTCAAAATTTTAATATTTAGGGGTCGCTAATTTTTTAAGTTTTCAAATCGAGTACTTTATATCTATTTGAACAACTTCTAAACATGAATATTAACGAACTTAATATTTTTTCCTTAAAATGGAATTAAAGCACGAGAAACAAAAAAAATTAATGAACAATTTTCACTGTTTTGGATAATTGTAAAAAATCATAATTTTCTAATTTGTGTAAATTAATTTATTTTACAAAAATTAATATTTTGATAATGTTTTTATAACTTTTTGTTTCATTATATTAATAACCTAATTTTCTGTGAGTGACATAATTTTTAGAATAAGTGTAATAAAAATATGTAGATGAAGCCAAGGGGAACTCTTAATAGTCTATTTGAATCAAGCATAGTGTCTTTTCATTAGTGAAAGAATTTTAAAAATCGGTTCTGTAGTTCAATTGTATTCTGTTTGCATGTATAACACATCACTGAATTTCATAGTTACAAGACGAATCGGTTAGATATGTAAGGAAAACAAATAAAATGGACACATTGTACAAACCAACTACTCCTCCCAATTATGAAAAACTCTTCTCGTCATTTTAAAAAGCAATACTTTTCATAAAAGTTTCATGGTACAAAATTCTACCCTTCTTTTGTCTTCCCAAATCCTTTCTAAGTGGATTTTTACATAATACCATTATAAAAACTATCATCTGACCAGTTTTAATCTCATTCAAATTTATAGTTAGAGAGACCTAGTGATGAGTCAGTCAGTAATGTTTTGCATATAAATGAATGTAAATGAAACATACTATATCTCTGCAAATAGTAATAGCAAAGATAAAAACAAAATATTTACATAAATATAAGGAAATAAATATCGAAATACATATCAAAAGAAAGAATATTTACGATACCTAAATGAAAAGTATATGATTAAGGACCCCCTGCACCTTTTAAACTACCTTTAAAAGTGAGTTTAAAAAGAAGTGATGAAAGCAGTTATAAACTTTCATTAAAAATGTTTAAAAATGAAGTTTGCAATGATCAAATCAACACATTTTTTAGTTTTTTGCCAATTTTGTGTCATAATGTCACTGCAAGTTAATACAAAATTAGATCAATCTATTTTCATTTTGTGCGTTCATAAACTTTAAGGAAGCTTAGTAGCGATTGGATCAACAGAATATTTTTTTGTTTTATAGCATTTTTTTGTCATATTTTCCCTACAAATTAATACATGTTTTTTCTTGGACCTAACAAAGCACTGTACTTCTTTATCTGTTAAAACTTCATCATATGAATACCCCCATCCATGCACCAAAAGTCGTATAGTTATAGACAAGGGGCAATGTGTGCATTTTTAGAAAGAGGTCCCAGCTGAAATTTATAATTGGCTATTTTATGATTTTAAAAATTTTGTTAAAAGAAGTTAAGTGGACCTCCAGTAATCCGGCACACCTTGTAATCCAACATGCCTATGTTGACTAGTGAATGATTAAACATAATTTATCGGATTACAAGGTTTTGGAACATGATTTGGACTATAGGAAGTCTTAGGCAGTACTCTATAATCCGCCACTCTATTTTCATCTGTAATTTGTTGGATTACAAAGTACTCTTTTTCAAAAATATCTGGACCATAGGGGGATTCAGGCAGTACTCTATAATCTGACAAATTTGATAGTCCGACACTGCCCTGCTAAATGTTTGTCTGGTTATTGGGGGTCCACTGTATGTGGCAAGGGTTATTATACCGTGTCTGAATATCATAATGAAAAAACCCCTGGGATGGAACTGATGGCTTTTAGGTTGCTTCATGTTATTTCTAAGTGTTGTACTAATTTTATTAATATCACTGATAAACAGTAAATTTGTAAACGAAATCAAGTCATATTTTCAAACACTACTACCTACCCGCATATAAACCTCATACTTAGTTTTGTTCAATCACCCTCAGTTTTCATAAAACATCGACTTACTCGATTACGCGAATTTTGCTTACCGACGTGTGTTTCCGTATAAATTAACGAAAAATATTGAAATTAAAACAGTTTTTCTTGAGATTAGTGTTATATATCATACTAAGATGCCGAGGTGTGTGTAAACCATCCTGATAACTTCTGTTATATTTGCGGTCAACTTACTGTTAAACGTCAACGTCGTAGTTTGACACCATTAGTTCAAAACTATTATTTAAATTATTTTGGTTTTCCGGTGCGAAATTTGGACAAAACCTGGACTCCTAGTATTTGCTGTGCACAGTGTGTCACTTTATTAACATCATGGGCTAAAGGATCTCGTCATATGCCGTTCGCAGTTCAATGATATGGGCGAACCGAAGACCATGTATCAGATTGTTATTTCTGCCAAACTTCTATAAAGGTATTAATCACAAATCTAGGAACTCTGTGAACTATCCAAATCTACAATCTGCTCAAAGACCTATCCCACACAGTGATAATTTACCTGTTCCTCAACGTCCAGTAAACATGGATGGCGTGACCGAAGAAAGTGTATCCGAAAAAAATTCCCAAACATCAGTGATGCCAAAATAAAGAAGGAATCTTTGTAGGGCCACAAATAAGAAACCTACTGGCTGATGAAGAGTTTGAACAAAAACTTAATCGATTGAAAATCCGCATGGACATGTTTTCGAAATGTTGTTCGTAATTTTCTTGGAAACCACAGGGCCGAAAACTATGAAGAGTTAGTTAACAACCTCTTAGTGGCTTACAAGGACATGGGATGCAATATGTCGCTCAAAATTCACTTTTACACTTTCGCATTTGGATTTTTTCCTCAAAACTTGGGAGCCGTTAGCGATGAACACGGTGAGCGGTTCCATCAGGACATATCCAACATGGAAAAAAGGTATCAAGGCAAGTGGAGTCCGAACATGTTAGCTGACTACTGTTGGACACTCAAAGGGATGTACCTGACGCTAAATATTCCGAAAATCCTAAATAAAATAAAATACAAGTTATTTTTTCTTCATTTGAGACATTTTTTACCGTTTTACTTAAAAGATTAATTGCTGTTGCAAAAATTGAGGGTGATCGAAATTTTCTAAAATGCAGATTAGTTACAGATTAGTTGTAGATACAAAATTACCCATTCAATTCCATTTAACTTTCATTAAGGTCATTTTGTATATCAGTTTTGCTCATCTATACAAAGTATTGAATATTGAATATTGAATATATTCAATACTTTGTATAGATACAACCATAAGTTTCTTACTCATTCTATGGTATAAGTGGTAATGTTAATTTTGAAATGAATTTATAAATGACTTACTCCTTACAAAATCAAGCTATTTTTATTTTGGTTTTATTTGACAATTAATGCTACCCATGTGAGGCAAAGGAGGGTTACTAGTATCAAATAAATCAGGACTCATTAGAGAAATTTTATAGAGAAGGAATTGGAAAGATATTTATCATAAACAAAATGATAGAAAGATAGTTGAGAATTATATGTATATATTGATTTTCAAAATTAGTTTCCAATCATTTTATTTGGATGAAAATATAAATTTTATGTTAATTATCAGTGTCACTCCAATTTTGACTGTTTCATTAAAAAATCTTTCAAATCATTACAATGTTGCAAAGCCTCAAAAATCGAGCTTTAATGGTAAAAAACTATTTTAACTTATTAATTATGTAATTTCTCATCTCTGATAATAAAGTTGAAAATAGCTTATATATAAACAGTTTTGCGTAAAATTATTTATTGTCATAAAAAAAAGACAAATGTCTGACTTAGATTTTCTTTTATATTCATATACATTTTGACAAGCTTAATCTGAATAATGGCAACTTTTGTTATAAAATATTGTCGTGTAAAAATTTAATAGCTATGCACATATTTTTATGCAACTAAGCGATATCAATTTAGGTTACTGTTTTTATATCGTGGTAATATTAAAGTACAATGACTATTGTGTTTAAATTCATATGAAATTGTATTGTTTGATAAACTTTGAATTCTGAATGTGGTACTAAGGTTAATCCATTGTTAATGAGTTATTTTTTTGATGATGAGCAACTATTTTGTGATGTTCTCGAAAATAATGATGATATTAAAACATAATATATCGTCAACATTTAATAGCCTTATAATTTTGGTCATTTAAACAAGTGTTAAATTATTGATACTCAAAGTGCCTGAAGATTTGAAGTAAGAAATTAGGATACCTCTCCTTCCATGGATTTTAAAAGTCAATTACTACATCTGTTCTATTTTTATTGTAATTATAAGTATGATAACTTCAATTTGTGGGTTTTTGTTTATATATTTATTTGCAGCAGTATTTTTTTTTGAAACAATAAAAAGTGCATGTACTTATTCAATATTTCAATGATTTTAACTGGATTAAATTAAAAGTTTTACTTTTGCAATCAGTGCTTATCACTTTATGTATTTGTTGCTTTTTTTTTGTAATATCATTCCTTTTCATGTGAATTTTTTTTATCTTGCCATACTTTTACAAGTGAAATTTGAAATTACTAGAGGCACTGCCCCTATTATATTACTTTGGAGTTGATTATGGTCAAGATGACAAATAAACAGACTTATGACATTCAGCTTCAGTCCTGTAGCTCAAATTATTGAATTAGTACTAATTTTGTATTACTGGTCAGTATTGATAATATTGATAAAAATTATATAAAGTTCTTCAAAACATCATTATAAAGGAAACTTCAAAGTCCTCATCGTTCGAGGTGTGCTAAAAATTTGGCAAGGGTCAAAGGCCAAAAAATAGGTTTTGCGATTTTTAGCGAAACAGGTGAGTTTTGCAAAATTATCCCAGTACAAAATTGTAGATCATAAAATTCACTACAAAAATATATCAATAACTTTTTCCAAAAGCCACCATTTTGGAGATATAGCAGCTTTGAAAAGTTGGATCAGTTGTAATCCCTTATTTTGCACACGTTTCATGCCACCTGTGATGTAGTGTACTTAGCGCGTTTTTTTTTAACGTGGTTTCCCCAGTAGGCCTATTCCACGGGTCTGCTGTGATTTTATATGTTTTAAAACTATTGCAAAATAATATTATACATGATAGTTGGTAAAAATAATGGCGGTGTAATAAAAAATAAAATATTAAAATAAAAAGTTACTCGTCTGATTCATAATTTTCTAAGATTACTGTTTCTTATTTTTCTCCTTCTTCTTCATCTTCTTCTTCTCGTTCTTCTTCCTGTTCTTCTTCTTCTTCTATTTCACACGTAAACTGCCCAATAGCGATTCCTCACGGTATCATCTGAGTCTTCAAGAGTTGGTGACTCAACATTCGAGCACGATCGGCCTTGACAGTGTATGTGCATGCCAGGAAACAAAACAGTCCAACTTTTTACAACCACATTTTGCACTACATTCTTTTTTGCAGTTGCAAAATATTGTATTGAGTTTCTCAGGTGCTGGTGGAAGTAAAGTTTGAACTGGCTCTAGTGTATTGTCGACCAACTTCCAACCCAGTCTTTGGGGTCCAGCTGATTACCAAGCCACGAACTTGGTAATATACCCGAAACAGTATATATTTCATGTATTGGGATACCAACATTAAGCAGGTATACGATCCTAGTCACGCAGACAATTGAATAAAAGACAGATGCTATCCCAACGTTATACTGACGTACAAATTTAGGCACGGCGTTTCATTATACCTGAGATTCTCATAGTTTAACTTATATTTTACATTGGCAAGTTACAATCACCAATATAACACCTCTATAACACTTTTAGTGATGTTCATACGTGGTGTACGTATGCAAAATAAAGGGGATTACAACTGATCCAACGTTTCAAAGCGTTATATCTCCAAAATGGTGGCTTTTTAGAAAAAAGTTATTGATATATTTTTTGTAATGAATTTTATGATCTACAATTTTGTACTGGGGTAATTTTGCGAAAAAACTCACCGTTTCTCTAAAAATTGCAAAAAACCCATTTTTTTGACCTTTGACCCCTTGCCAAATTTTTAGCACACCTCGGAACGATGAGGACTTTTGAGGTTTCCTTTATAATGATGTTTTGAACAACTATGCCAATTTTCAGCTTATTATGAATTTATGTAACCTTCCTCCTTATTTTAGGCTTAAATTGACCGGATTAATAAAACAATATAGCTTATTATCAGATGCTTGCCTCCAACATGCAGTAACACACAGCATGCAACCCACTGCTGACCCTCAAATCTGTTCTTCCACTATGAATTCAATGAATTGAATATTAATTCGAGAGGATTGACAGATACAGAACACCTAAGAAAGGATTCATTTGTCTTTCTTACCCGTCAATTAATTATGTACAGTTTCTATTATGTTTCACGCCAATAAGGTACATCTTCAGGAAAAAGTAGACACTTACATCCACCAGGTTGTTAGGAGTATTAAAATGCGAAGTTGTGTGCCACGCTCTTGAAAGTTGTTTCTTGTGTTAATGATACTTTTTCAAATTAGTTTTATATAGCATTCATTGATATAGGTCTGGAGTTGAAAATATCCTTCTCATTGTAGTGCAAGTGCTAATCACTGTACTGGCCCTACTATTTTATTTATTATTATGTCTTGGTAAAAGATGTTATAATGTAAACAATTAGCTAACTTTAATTTATGAATATTACTTGTAATGTTTGTCATTTTATGAAAAAAATATGCATTGCAATCATACAAATAGAATTAAGTAAATCTTTTGGCAAGTATAAGTGTTGTTTTATTGCTATCTGCTCAATGATTTCATTTCTCTGCGTGATTATGTATTTTGTTATCTCTTAGAGATGTACTCGGGGTTTATATATTGATTAATTCCACATTTATTATGACGTGTAACTATGAAGTTCATTAACATTTTCCTTAGATAATTATACTGAACATCTTGTTTCCATAAATTAAATGTGAATGAATAAATATTAATTATTTGAATTTATTCCTTTTTTTTATTGTTTGATATATTTTTCGCTTTTTGCCTTTTTTGAGTATGAAAGATGTTTATTTTTATTTTCATTACTTGTTATCTATTTTTTTTGTATTTAAATACTTGCCTTTTCTATTTAAGTTCCCCATATTATGCGAACTCCTAATTTTGAACAATGAATGTCTTTCTATGAATTAGGTATATAGATTAATTACAATAGTTGTAAAAATCCATAAAGTTTTGTTGAGACTACATGTTATTAAGCATTAAAACATGTCATTAATGATTTAGCTAGAATTTATTGCTAAGCTAGAAATAAAGCTATTGAAAACAGGGTGTTTGATTGATTGGCAGAGTGCGCCGTGTCGTGGGGCAGAAGCGTGGCGGGCACCGCGGCCCCGGAATTGCCCGCGCCGCCGCCCCAGCCAACAGGTTGGTCAAATGGACTACTAATTAATTTTAGTTCCTTAACTTGTTGCAATCTTTAAGTGTAGTACATTTTGCAATACATTGTCTATGAGCTAATTACTAGTAATAGGAATACATTCAAGATGTGTTTTGATTATGAAAATGTATAACAAGAGGAATACAGGGGCTCTTATTGATGTTGAATTAGGCTAGGTAAAAATTTCATATTATTGTATTTTAATTTTACATATAAAAAAAAAGTTTTTAGGACTGTTGAGGGTAAAATGTTAGTTTTTGCATTGTATATAGTGAAAATTCAATTTGCATACCTAAAGCTATTAACAAAGTGGAGTTATCAAAGAGACATTTACTCTTATGGAACAATAATAGAAATAGAAAACATTTAAAAAATAACAGTGAAATAGTTCATGAAATGGGAATTGAAAATGTATTTAAATAAATTCTATGTTGGGAACCAAATAAATCATGATTTAAAAAACTTTCATTACAAAAGTTTAAAGTTACCTTGCCTCAGCTTGTCTCTGCTGGCATTATTGTTTTATGTAATTCTAGAAGGTACAATATTGAAAATTAGGTGAGATTTAAAAGAAATTATTTTTAAGTTAATATTAAATTACTTTGAGTAGTTTTGTATAATGAAACCAAAATATGGCGTTTTTAATTTGTAGTAACAAGCTACTAAAATTATCATTTCAATTTTATGAAATCTTAAGTGTGCCAAAGTCATTTAAAATTAACTTTTTAAATTTCCGAACAACTCAATTGTAAATGATAATGAGAGTGTGCTTTTAATTTTGAAAGAAATAAATAATTGAAGCACTTTGTAATTTAAATTGAGTTTCAATACCTATCATTCGTCAGTTTTATTTGAATGTAGGAATATAGTTATACTGATTTAAAAACACTTTCAAAGTTATGGATTAAGGTGCCAACTATTGATACAAATATGAATAAGTAAGTACTGATAGAAATATGGTTATGACTTGCAGGAAGTGATCCGTAATCATTTTGGAAAAAAACTCGTGTGTACTCTTCTGATGATCTATTAGATCTAAGTATATATCTAATTAGTAATTATTTGTATAAAGAGTTGGCACAACAGTAATATTTGGTTGAAGTTTTAAGATTTCATGTTTCATGCTTTAATAAAATAGAAATTTGGAATTGACTCAAGAATTTTTGCGACCATCATAAACTGATTTTTCGTAGATTTATGCTCTCTGTTTTCATAAAACCATTTTCTCATTTTATGTTATTAAAATATAAGTGACAAATTGTAATATTAATAACTATTTAAAAGCGTCAGTAAATAAATGACAAAAGATGCAATTGATATTAACTATATGGTGATGTTATGTAGAAATCCATTGTGGTGGCTATTATTTCTCTATTTGTAGAAAAGAGGAAAAATATTGAATTTTTTAAATGAAATATCACAAACACTTGCTTAAACAGATATACGTACACTAACTATGTACATATGATTAGAATTGTTAGAAAATAGTTAGAATTGTTTCCTAAGACTGAAATATTGCCATCTGACAAAATCTCAATTTTCGAAAATCAAACTGAAAATTGAAAAACTACAAAAATTTTTGTTTTTAATAGAGATGTTTAAAATGTCATCATACCATAGAATTGTACATTAATTTTATTAGTTCGAATGTCAAAGAACTTCTATAGACATTCTTCATCTGTCATCATCTTTTCAATAATGAAGCAAAATATATCTTAAAATTCATGTCTATATGTATTGTACACTATCTCTATGTGTATTAATTATTTGTACATTCGTCAGAAAACAATATAATTTTTATGCTTCTATACTTGAGGTTGTGCTTACATATGGTCTAATTTTATGTTATCTCTCTAAATTGAAAACATATTGTTTTAAATTTTTAAGCTTTATTTTATTGTGTTGCCCATTCCACTTCAATGAGCTTATTAATTTAGGTGGGGAAATGTAACATGTTCAGTCAGTGCAGCACACATCAGAGCCGCGATAGGTGTGCTCCTTGCTTGTTAATAATCGATAATCACAAATGGTATAATGACCTTAAAAATACTCTAACCAAACTTGTTGATTTTTTAAATTGTTACGCATGAATCGCTCTTGCCTTTTCAACATGTATTTTACCTGCTGCAAATCTTCCAGGTCAAGTAAGTAGATCTGTGGTCATGAAAATCAAATTTCGCTAATAAAATCTGTAAAACTACTTCAAAAATTAAGGACCCCTTCCGTTACCTTTGTCTAAACTCACTTTTAGAAAAAGTTATTTTGCAAATGAATTGTAATTTATGCTATTTGTCAAAAGTGAATTTAAAGGAGATTGTGGGGCGATCCTGAATTCAATTCTTAACACTTAACAGTTTCAACTGAAACTTAATTAGTGTTTGTGCTTATGAAAATAAATGATGAAAATGGTGTTAGTGATTATTCTCTAAGAATTTTAGATCTCCAGGTTTTTTGCCTTACTCATACTTTTCCATAAACATCATTGGATCTGTGTTATAGAGTATATATACATTACCCTAGAGTAAAAATGAGCCCATTTGCTTTAGTAGGATATTTAGAAGGGCAAGCACGATTACAATATAAATTTTTAGAAATCAACATTTTTTCAAATGAACCTCACAGGCATATTTTATTTCAGCGGGAACTTTTATATCTTATATGAAATAATCAATGTTATTGTATTTTGTTTGGGTATCTTCTACAGGTGATACAGAAATGGCTGCTACCACAACAACAACAACAACACCAGACAACATTCAGTTCAGTGGGCACACTTTGGATAAAGCGACTAAAGCTAAAGTCACTCTTGAAAATTTCTATACCAACCTAATCACACAACACTATGAGCGCAAACAGAGGTATGTTTACACATTGGTAAAAATAACTATTTCTAGTTGTTCACCATCTTGCTTATATAATATACCTTGGGATATTATCCTTATACATTAATCTGTATTTGTTTTGTATTTCAGATTAGAGAAATTGGAAGAATCTTTGAAAGACGACAATCTGAGTGAGGGTCAGAAACAGGAGAAGCGTCAACAGCATGCTCAGAAGGAAACTGAGTTTCTGCGGCTCAGACGTTCCCGTCTTGGTGTTGAAGATTTTGAACCCCTCAAGGTGTGTTTTTTAATATTCATATAATTTTTATTTATATTTAGAGCGTTTGAGAATAATATTACAAATATATTTACAATAGTTTGTGTGAAAATTACTCAAAACCCTACATAACTTTTTCCTGTTGGTGTTTAAGACTCTCGACACTATGACTTGTTCAGCTGGTAATATTTGATGATTTCTAGAAATTAGGAAACACTGCCTAACAACATGCACAGCCTCAACCATTATAATACTTTTATATTTTTTATTATTAAATTATTATCGTGTTATTTTATTTGTGTAACAAGTCTCAAAATTACTTTCATTTTAAAACATATTTTATACATTCTTATATTATTGTTTTGATTTTTCCAGATATTGCAATATTGTAGACATCTCAGAATCACTATTAATAATTTACTTAGAAATTTATCTATCTATGCATATAAAGTGAAATACTACTGGTGACTGACTGATTTATCACCAGATCTCAAACTATAGGTTTGATTGAGGTTGAAATTTGGCCTAGTTACTTTTTTCTGGATGTATATGCTCGCAGAGGACAGGTTGTACACAAATCCTGTATACAAAAAATTTCATAATTTTATGTCTAAGTGGGTGGGCAGCGACCAAAAGCTAATAACAATATCTATCTTTGTTTTGGCTCAATAACTTTATAATAATGTAGCTATCTCGACATCCACCCTTCTCGTTTATCTAATCTCACTTCCATTGTTTCTTTACATTGAACACAATTATTACCATAATTGTTTGCAATATAAAGATAATAATTTATTAAATAAAGCCAACACTTAATTTTGTTAATCAATTTATTGCAGTTATTTTGGAAATGTGCTATTGTTATTAAGTGGGCAACAATCTATTGATCTTGTACTCCTTGTTCTTTCAGGTCATCGGTCGTGGTGCTTTCGGTGAAGTGCGGTTAGTGCAAAGGAAGGATACTGGACATGTCTACGCCATGAAAATACTGCGCAAAGCTGATATGCTCGAAAAGGAACAGGTGAGCTGCTTGTTATATTTGCTACTAAAATATAAAGAATCTTTGGAAATGGTTGTTTCGTAGTTTTTGCATTAAAAAATAGAGATCACTATTTTACATAGACTGTATTTTAGCTAAATGTAAAACAGTTGTTTTGTAATAAATTTTGAATCCAATAGTTTTCACATTAAAGACAAAAAAAATCCTGTTTTTATTAACTTCTTTCTTATCTGTCTAATTGTTTGTTTGTTTGTTTGTTTCTTCGTTTGGGTGGAAGTTGGTAATTCAGATTTCAAACCAACTCCTCAATGAGCCAGAGACTTGAAACTTTAATCATAACTCAGAATGGGATCACAATGTGAGAAAATGTGGAAGAAGTATGCTATAATTTTTAAAATAGCTCAGAATTGGAAGACAATGCAAGAAAATGTGGATGAAGAAGAATAAGATTATGTTCACTATACAATTTAATATTTAGCTGGAAAAATGTTATTCTTAATCAATTACAAAACTTCATGTACACAAAATTAAGAGCAGAAAATAATAATATATTAAAAATACTTTTCCACTTTTTAAAACAGATTAGAGTATGAAATAATTTATATTTTGCGATTGTTAATTTTTAATAGGTAGGAAAATACTTGTAATATTTAAAATTAATAACGTGGGGCGCATTCCACTCTATATTCTATATATTTGTAGGTAATTAAACTTTTCACTAACAATAAAGTTACTACTTTGAAGGCTGTGGTCAGACATATCTAACAAATATAATTATGACATTGAGGTTAGTGCTAAACATATTGGGAAAATTGCTATTTGTTGTTTTTTTTATACTTTATTTTTATTTCATTAAAAACCAAAAATGTAAACTTATATGATTGTGATGAATCAAATCATTTTATCAATATTAAATATTAACTTTGAATATAATAACAGAAATTCATAATTTTGAGATAAAAAAAAAATCATTTTGTGCAATGCAAATTATCTTTAATAAAAAATATCTTATAATTACTTTTTTTTCATAAAACTAATGTCAGATACACCAAAGTAGTCATGAGACAGCTATCAATTTGCTTTTGTGTTTTTGTTTGAGGCATATCTTGTTTTAGCAGTGTTGTGAGACATGTAACACATTACGTTTTAGTTTAGATATCAATTGATAAATCACTATACTATTTGATATTTAATGTTCAGCAATGTTTAACTTTTTCAGTAGCAATGAAAATTGATGTATTTTTTCTCTAGGTGGCTCATGTTCGAGCAGAACGCGACATTTTAGTTGAAGCTGATCACCAATGGGTGGTGAAGATGTACTACAGCTTCCAAGATCCTATGAATCTGTATCTTATCATGGAATTCCTCCCTGGCGGCGATATGATGACCTTACTCATGAAGAAAGATACTCTTAGTGAGGAATGCGCACAGTTCTATGTAGCGGAGACGGCCCTTGCCATAGACAGCATTCACAAACTTGGTTTCATACACAGGTAATACTTGATGCTGTTCATAAATGGAATCCGAAGGCTGTTTAGAGAAGTTTGAGATACGAGTCAATAGAAATATACAATTATTTTTGTTTCTGATCGAGCAGAGTGATTTATAAAGAGATGTAAATTTATTACTTTCGAGTTTTAATGTTTAGTTGGATGCCTTTTGATATATGTCACCACTTCGAGTGGTTATCAAATAAATTTTTTAGCACTATATGTATATCTAGAGCAGTAGCTTTTGTGTAGTGTTGTATTACTAGTCATGTATTTTATATTACTAGCCATTTTCCTTAGACGAGGGTGTCTATTTTAAAATATTTATTTGTTTTATGGGTGGGTCTTTAAAATTTGGTTAACTTATGGCCTAATTTTGATGAAGATGTTGTAGATAGTTTTCAGTAAAGTTATAATTCTATACTGTGGGTATAATATCTACTGTGTTGCATCTAAAAGGGCCAGTCACTTTACTAAGTGTTAATGAGAAATTCAAGATTTTTGGAATTAAATTTCTAGGGTCTGTGAGACATTATAGGGACTGATGCCAAACACAGTTAGTGTGTTTAATAACATTTTGTGCAAAATAACTATAATAAAATCTAATGACTTACACATTATTGCTGTAACAAATAGTCAAAATATAAGTTATTTTGTATGGTTAGTCTTAGTAGTCTTATTGTTTCTACAATCTTAAATTTAGTATCATAGCCTAGTTTCAATTTCAAAATATCCATATTGAGTTAGACAGTTTTTTTATAAATAGTTAACAACATATTTTTTAATATCAGTGATACTTATTACCTACTTATCTCCCCAGTAAACAAAATGTATGAACTCTGAGTAAACTTATAAGTTACAATCACAGGCTTCCTTTCATTAACTATGTTTCTTAGCAATTAATCTATACTTTGAGTTTAGTACTTACAAACTAATAAATTTTAAGAAATCAACAATATTTAAAAAAAACAGCTTTTTAAGTAACAAAATTATAATTTGAATGTAATATTCAGTCTTTTTCTAATTATTCACAAATACTATCACATCACTAAATATTCTACTTTTCATAAATGTTAACAGGTTTCTTAAATTTGTAAAACATGTGTTCCACTCTTGTCTATTAGGTTGGGAACTGGCAGTTTCTGTAAGACATCTTCGTAAGGCACGTCAGCGATATCATTCTCATTTATTTGAAATTCTGTGTCATTATTATTACATACTTTAAGGATTGTAGCTCTCCATCTTCATCGTCATATTTGAAGGGACTCGCGGCTTATCTATATTCTTTTTTCTTCATAATTAACAGTTAGAACATAATCTCCACTGCCATAGCTCGTTTTAGACTTCCTGCGCATCCTGGCTTATGCTTGCCAATGGCACATTATCTTCGGAATCCATGAAAACATCTTGAGCTTGAAGCCGCTTTGTATCGCTTTGGTACATTATAATCCCTAATTTATAATTATTACACCCAACATTATCACAGAAGCAGTTTAGTGACTTCAAAACGAGATTATTCGGGTTATAAATATTACCCGAGACTTGGTGCACTAACAGAGTGCCTTTAAATGGTTTCTGCTCTTTCTCATACTCCTTGATCATTTTGCTGACTGTTTATATTTCAGCATCTTCGATAACAGAAATTTGTATATTTGGACACCTTTCTCAGAGTACAACCACAAGGTGGTATAAGTTTATAATGTCATCTTTCTGAGCTATGAGTTGGTCAGCAATATGTTTACAAGTCACTCCTATCCCATCTGGGGCACCTTTACCATGTCCCGCCTCATGGAAATTCATAGTGAGTGGATATAAGTTCTGGATTCTGCACCCCAAAATATAAAACATAGTTTTATTTCGATATTGGATCAGAGGACTGTCACTCAAGAAATGTAGTTTTTCTACTGAGAAAGCCAAAGCTCTGAGCACAGGCTGCAAATGTGCCCAAAACGCGCCGGTATTATGAGATAAATTCAATTTTACATTTTAGTGTAAGTTCTTTCTTATTTTTCGTCATTCTACGCTTCAATCTTCTGTTTCTTTGTTGTTCGCTGACAAGCCTTATCTTTAAATTATCAATAAATAAGTCCTTTTTTTCAGTATACTATTTCTTTTTTTCTTGTTGAACAATACTCCTTTTTCCAGCTTCAACTCTTCTTTCATTGTTTATAACAGGAATCATTCAGGAATATTGTTGTCGTCTGATGACGATAGTGTATTTTGGTCCATGTATTTGTTAACATTTCCACGAATCTTTGGTTTTTTTTTCTATAATCTGCTGAGTAGGCTACCCATTTTTTCGAGCTCTTCTGTGCACTCGCGGAGTCATGCCCTTCACACATTTTCTTTGTCCTTTTTCTTTTCTCTTTAGATATTTCTGTCGTTCCTTTTCTTTGTAATCTGCCAGCAAAACAAGGTTGTTTTTCATTTTTTCCAAACGTCTTTTGGCCTGTTCAAACTTTTTTTTGCGAATTCCTCTTTGGACAGTAATGTTTTTTTCTTAGGCGCCATATTCTACAACAAATACACGGATTTTATGATTAAAACTATGCATTACGCAGTATAACAGTCAGTCCCTAGGTGTGACGTCGGTCCCTAGTCACTTTACGACAAGAGCCTGACGGTCTAGAGACTGACCAATCAATGCAAAATCAAACATAACCTATAATTAGTAAACATCAAAACCAAGAGGTGATCAAAATAATAAGATGGACAAAGTTTAAATTAACACTAAATAATGACAACAATTATTAATTTACTATGTTTGAAACGTAGGGTCCTAGGGTCAAACCTAGGGTCTGAGAGTTTGACTGGCTCAGCGCATGTTTCCGTAACAAAATCGGCGACCGTACTAAAAACAAAATGGTTGACGCGGCATAGGTCGTATTTACAACTAACTTCACATGGATACTTTCGCTTGAATATGCTTTGATAAACGCCATTAGCTTAGTTGCCGCGCATTTTTGAATTTCGCAAATAACCTTGGAGTGATATTTTTAATGCTTACACTTTTTGACCTGAAATAATTTGATAAAAATATTGTTATTAATAATTAAATCACAATAAAAAGGTCCTGGAATGTAATATTAAATGTGTTTAAGTGACTTAAATTACAATATTATATACAGAATTAGATTGACAATGAAATGCTTGCTAAATTAGGAGATCTTACATGGTTAGGACTGATATTTAGAGTGAAAGAAGCGATTTTCGGAAATAAAAATACTGAGATGTATATTAAAATGAGTGACCTAATTACATGGACTTTATTTGCAACTATCTCCTAGTAGTTGCAAATAATGGATTAAACGCATGTGAATATGTGAAAATTGCTGCTAACATCAAGTTAACCAAATTTTAAAGGTCCACCCATATAGTTTTAAAATAAAATTTTATAAGAAATATTTTTTTATTATGAGAGTTGTAACAGTTCTGTAACGCCTACAGAGACATAAAACCGGACAACTTGCTGCTGGACGCGCGAGGTCACATCAAACTTAGCGACTTTGGGCTGTGCACTGGCCTTAAGAAGAGTCACCGCACTGACTTCTACCGTGACCTCTCCCGCTACACCTTCGACTTTGGTGAGTATAAATGCTTTTGTTATCCTAGTGTAAAGATAAATTTAATTCTCTTCTGAAAATACACTATATCCTATTTATTAGCCAACTATGGTATAACAAAAGGAGGTTTATGATTTGGGTAGAAACAACTTGTTACCTGTTACATTTGAGACATCATTAGATTCAGTATGATTCAATTTTGCTGGGTCTTGTTTTGAAAAACACAAAATTGACGTTTAGTAACATCATCAAGTTAGGAACTAAAAAGTAAAAAAAAAACACCTTTCTTCGTGACTGGTATGAAATTGAAACATTGAAAGCTTTTTATTTATTTAAAATTCCCTTAAAAGTTAATAGTTTCAATTGTGAAGCCGTAGGTTGCAGTCAGTTTTGAGACAATAAATATCTTTACATTAAGAAACATATTTGCATATTAAAATAGCATTATTTATGTTTTTCAAATGCACTAAGTATACTTTACCTTCAGACAAATCTAAAAGCTTATCCTTATGTAATGATGTATTTTATTAACTTCCGCAATACTAAATCTTTTTAGTGAAAGAAATCTTGTTTTGTATCAATACATGATTAATATTTTCTCAATTCGAAAAAGCAAGCAAGAAAACTGACTAACCTCATTGTTGTATAGTTATTAATATAGAGAAGACATAATTTATGATGCTCATTCTACAAAGTAAACTCCTTGGATGTCCTTGGTCATGTACTAAATTTTGAGACATAAAAAAACGTAAACTCAATTATTTCACTAACCATATTAATCAAATTAATCATATGTAGATATGCTTCAGCTTAATAGGCAGTTGTATCATTAAACATATGCTCAAATCATTAAATTGATGTATGTGTTTAAGTTTGAACCAAGTATTGTATGCACTTTTTGATTTTTTAAAAGATTGACTAGGAGTTTTGACACAACCAGTAATTGGACATATAACAGCTCAAGTTTTTTGTAGCTTTCCCTCTTTCTTCTTATGTTATTGGTCCTGAACCAGATCCAAAAGTCAGTTAGGAATTCTTAAAATTTGCATAAGATTAAATTTTTGAAGTTATAAAGGTAAAATTTCGATTTTTGTATTGTTTCCATTAAGATTTGGTAGGAGTTAGATGTCACTAAAACCTTAATAAGCATTTGTCTTTGTTCTCCATCATCATCTCTGTAAACTTTTAACTCTGTAAATGGTAATCTCTGTAAACTTTAAACCATTCAGTCGATATCGTTACAATATCAAAATAACGTATGCCAAAGGCGCGCGGCGGGTAAATTTTCACGTTCTGACGTAGATTTGACGTCATAACGAAATCGACTGAGTGGTTTTAATTTACAGAATTGACTCACTGACTGTAGGTATGTCTAGTCACATTGCATTGATTGGCTGTTTTTTAAATCATCATTTTCCATCTTTATAAGTTCACTTCAATGCATTCTAGTTTTTTTTTTTATTTTTTAAATAGTTTATTAAAAAAATGATTAAACTTATTTTCCAGTTAATGTACTAAAGATTAGTCAATTTATCTGAAAATTGATAAAAAAATGTGGTCATTATTTTTCAGATACTATTAATACAGTATTAATTCTTATTTAAAATAAATAAGATATTTGCTTTTTCATTTCATATAGGCCAATTATGTCTTTTATATAATGTCATTAGAAAGAGTACATTAGATAATACTACAACAGGTTCATTCATTGTTCGCGAAAAGAAATATAAAAAGTCCTACCTTATTCTTAAATGAAGCTTATGGTTGTAATATAATCAAGAAAATATCTCGTTTTTGAAAGACCTACTTAATATGTTACTCAATATGGTATGCATTTTTTTTGTATTTATCCCATTTTGTATTTTTCGACTACCAATATGATTTTCAAAAACAAAACTTACCAATAACCATTGATGGCTTACATAATTCGAAGAGACCTCAATGATCAAAACCATGAAGCTGTTGCAATGTTTCGAGAGTATAATCTCACATACATACTCAGATATGCATGCAAACTATAACGATGCCTTTGCTGTCGCATTGTCGGATAAAAAGAATAGTTTAAAGAGTTTCTTTTAGGTCGAAATTGAAATTTAATTTTCTGCCAAGGTTGTGCAATTTTTTTTTTACTTTCATTAAAATGGTTGTTGAATATCATACAAAGACAAGAATAAAAAAACATGTTATGTTACATGTCATGTGTTGCAACACAACAGAATGATATTAGTTGGATTAGATGTGCTTATTCATATACCTACATTTGTACAGGCCTTCAATACCTTTAATTTTTTTAAGAATTCATTGTTCCATTAAATTGTACACCATCATGTACAATTTTAAAACCCAGTTTTTGGAATACTTTATAGTCAAGTTGGAAAGTTTGGTTTATGGCTCTAGTTTGACAGACAAGCTTCCATAATTGTTTCTTGTCTATTAAGTTATATAATTTGGTTTTCATCTGTATTATGACAGGCAAAAACTTTTCATTTTTCACATAAGTTTATAATATATGATATGTGTAATGGATATACATAATTTTCATTATTTCTTTTTAAGTGTGTTAGCCTTGAGAACAATCAATGCTAAGGCTAAACTAAATTTGAATTTATTAAAATTTTTAAAATTCTTACTATATATGATTAAATTTACAACTACAATCTCATACTAATTGCACTAGTTATTTGCATCGCTTATTGCTTGTGTTCTTAAAATTCAAGCCTTAGAATATAATTACAAAAAGAACTTACAATACCTGGTGTTTGATATGTCTCTGGGGCAAAGAATGAGGTATATGGAAATTTTGGTTTTGCATATTTTGCTTATCTTTGTCTATTGCTGTGAATGAGTGCTGCTTCATATATCATCATTCGGAAGGTACTAGGCATAAAATTCAGTCACGGTCACTTATAAAAATATATGTGTACTAGTTTTTGCCATCGATAATAATTTTCGAGGCGTCGTACATTAAAATAATTTAAATGCAAGCCTTTGCATGGTCAGTGTAATGAAATTGTTTATGATGTCTATAAATGTTTTTGAATGAAGCCAAACTTTTTATGAGTAATATCGAAAATAACTATTTAAAATAAAAGAAAAAATGAAGAGCATGTTGCAGAAGTTACAGGAGTTTGAAGAAGGACTTTAAACCAATTAAATGAAGCTTATTTATTTTTATTAAATCTTTGACACGTTTCCTGTTCTTATGAAAGAAAGCAAAATTGTTCCCATATTCAAAGGCGGTAGGTAGTAAATCAAACCCACTAATTTTAAGCCTATATCTGTACTGCTGACATTAAATTGAAATTTTTGAAAAGTTGATCCTAAATCAACTTCTCCTGCATTTTATAGTAATAATCTAATGTCCAAAACAGTTTAGGTTTCTGGGGTCGCTCAACAATTAATGCTGGTGTTGAGCTTGTTTAAAAAATTTTTGAAGCTTGGGAGGATTCGTGGAATGCGATAGGACTGTTTTGCGATCTCTCCAAGGCGTTTGACTGTGTAAAGCACGAAACACTGATCAGGAAACTACATTATGGGTTGTGCACTCGATCTACTGGCGTCATATTTAATTTATAAGATTCAGAAGGTCGATGTTAATAACATGAGATCGTTGGATCCTTGGTCCGCATGGGGGTGGCACAGAGATTGATCCCAGGTCCCTTTCTATTTTTAGTTTATATTAATGACTTACCAAACCTTGTTAAGAATATTCATGAAATAGCAGTGATTGCAAATTATACCTCTTTATTATTCAAAGTTAAAAGACATCCACTCGATTATGATGATGTGAATATAGCAATCACTAAAATTGAATAAAACTGTACACAACAGGTGTGTCGTGGGACACCAGGTAGAAGAAAGTTCTTCGACTAATGTAGAATCGACACAATTTGTAAAAAAATCGTGCTCAATTTTATGTAGGTTTTCTTGATTTTCTCTTAAATTTTGCTGATTAGTTTTATTTAAGTATAGGAAAGTATTTAGGAAATTCAGTATTTTAGGAAATAAAATAAATTACGTAAAATAAAAAAATCGTAATTCAAATTATCAACTAAAATAACAAAATATGTCTCTTTATTTTTGTTTGACAACACAAAATTACATAGAAATAGAATAATTTCCCACTATTATCACTGTCAATTGCATTCAAGTCACTTGTTAGTTCACTTGCCATTGTTACTATATTTTATTATTGTTTTGACGATTTGAAATTATATGAAAATAAGCGTGACTACTCACAAGTAAAATGTATCTATAATGTGAATATTAGCCACGTGCTTGTCCATGAATTCATGAGTATATACTATGCATTGGCGGGGTGGGTGGTAATAGAAGAGAGGGATGAGAGAACGAAAAGAAAGAGGAAGAAAGAAAGGTATTGTACACTAAACTTGTGTATACGACTGTCGCGCCTGCGCACGTCTCATTTAACGGTTTTATTCCACGGACTTTTTCTTACGGTTTTATTATCACATTTTTTCGGTTCGGTCGCGCAGCAAAATCCCTATCTCCTCAAGCCCGCCGTAAGGAACTTCGTTCCAAAATGGTTTATCTTAAACAATCTACTTTTAATAGGAAGAAAACAAAATGTGTGCAATTCTCACTTTTGAATGTGAAAAATGGATCTGGTTCTATCATAAGAAGAAACGAGGAATTAGAGCTTGTTAACACTACTGTATTCCTAGGCCTTACTTTAGATAATAAACTACAGTGGGGTCCCACATATCTGTGAGTTGGCAAAAGGATTAACTTTGCTGCATTTGCAATTAAAAAATAACAAATTTATCCTATATCAAAACCGCCAGATTGGTTTACTTTGGCTGTGTACATAGCTTGATATCATATGGTATCCTCCTTTGGCGACATGCTGCGGATTTCACAGAATTTTTGTTTTGTAAAGCCCATTCGCGCAATATACAGGCTGGGACCTCGTGGTTTTCTTAGAAGTAAATTGAAATTTTAACTGTGGTGTCGCAGTTTATTTATCAATATTTAATATATGTTAAAAAAATACAATGTTTTAATGAAAATAGTGATAGACATAATTTCAATACTAAATATAAAAATGACCTGTGTTTATATGTTAGTCAACTGTATAGGGTCACAAATTCTTTTAGGGGGCTCTGTATGCGCATGTTCAATAAGATTCTTGTGGATATACAAAATTTATCCTTATACAAATTTAAAAGATTTATTAAGCAAACACTGTACAAAAGGGTATTATACAATCACTGAATATTTAGAGGATAAATGGACATGATGAGCTCGATTTCCTACAGGTTTTTCCTGCAATAGTTTTACATACAATTGTATTTCTATATCATTTGTTTGAAAAGAGCTATCCTTAAGTTTCTTGGTAATTCTACTTGAGGGATAACCACCTTACAAATGAGTTGTAATTAAAAATGTGGAAATAATTAAAAACCGCCTTACAAATGAGTTGTAATTAAAAATGTGGAAATAATTAAAAAAATAATTGAAAACTGTAAATTCTTTAAATCTAGTGACGTATTTCAAGTGTTATATTATAACCTATGAAATAAAGATGTTTTGAATTTTAATTTATAATAAAGATCTAACATCATCAACTTCATACTGATGAAGTAAGATGTAAACGGGAATGCTGAAATAAAAACACTTACAGATTGTGATAGATTTGATTATGATGTAATTGAAAGAATGATATATGATTTCCATTTGACGAATTGTACCAGGTTTTAATCGGCCCATTGCTGAGGCATTCCCTCGCTCAATCTTATTATTTCAGATTGAGCAGCTTAAACCTTGGGTCTTTCATGTTGGTATAGTGCAGGTTGAAAGTTACTCAAGTTGCCTAAGTTGGGGAGGTGATGTATTGCTGATAAGTAAATTTCTTAAATTAAGATTATAGAAAAATAAACCCGCTTCCCTGGATAATTTTTATTATAAATAAAATGGCGAAGGATTTATGGAATTCAAAAAATGAGTAGCCTAGAACCATCTACAAATCATTCCGCATCGAATGGTCCCAGTCCCATGTCTATACCTTTAGTAGTTTTTACGTGATTGGCGAACAAAGACAACCTATTTTCATTATATTTGTATAGATTTTGATTTTATTGGGTCAGAAAAATGTTGTAGTAAATATTTGGTCTGATGGTGTTAGTTTTATAAAATGAAGGACAACACAAAAGTTCTAATGGCAAAACATATTGGATTAGTGTGGTCTATATGGATGAGACTTACATAAACAGATCTTATATAAAATGCAAAAGTTGGGTGACAAGAATTGGAAATGAGTTAAGAGACCAGTGTCTAAAGAGCAACAGTTAGTAATCATTGAATTTAATTAATTATAAAGAGAAAGGGTTTGTGCCCTATGGGCACAATTAACTGCTTTTAAAAGTTTAAAGCTAAATATGTCAAAATACATTGTTTTGACTTCACAATAGACAGTTAACTAACGTAATCTTAGATATTCTTCTATCTAAACGATTACCAATATTTTGACGTGTTTTGGTTTTAACTTTAACAGTTAGCAGATATTATTGCAAATGAGAGTTTGCAGCACAATGCTGCTTGAGTATTGCTGCTTGTTACCCTTGGCCTAGGACAACCAGTGTCTACTCATGCCTCTAAACCTCATCCAATATTGAGTGACTCGGATCTTGGGCAAACCCTAATATCTGCCTAGTTTGACCCGTTGGCCTTGTATGAGACATGGTATCTTTGTGTATATTTCATCTTAATTTATGGGTTGGAGTGCTCTGAAGATCTGTTCAATTCTATTCTTGTAGTATGAAATCCGTCGTTCCGCTCGCTGAAAATATTATCATCATCATCTTAATAGCTGGAATAACCTACCACCGCATGCTTCATGTGCAATGCCCCGCTTCATATGATAAAACTTTGACAATGATTGAACAACGATCTACTATCACCAGTATTCCCAATTAAATAAGATCGTATTCTGAAAATAAAGAAAAGGAAACTAGCTGAATATGATCACCCGACCTACAATATATTATTCTGATTTTAATCCATTATGTATTGTTTCAATTTAAAGGATATGATGCCTCAAAAAGTATTGCTATGAATTTGACTAAAAAGGGGTGTGAATAGGCAGTCATTAAGAAAATGTATATCGAGGATTTGGATGTGTACACCGATCAATTTGTAACTAACTCCACTAATAAGATGACAACGGTGATCTTGAAAGAATGGAAAGTGAAATGCAAGGAGTTGAACATTTTATTTATAATTTGTATTTCTATTAATATCATTTGAAAATTTCTTACATAAGTTGTTGTTTGTGTCATTATTTAATAACATGGGACTTTTTTATGAAAATGTATTTTCAAGTTCTATTTGTTAGTAAAATCATTCTTTGGTTAAATTATCTCTTCATTGGAATTTACTTTTCAAATTACTATTATATATATATTATTATTATGATATAGTAAATGGAACTTATGTGAACAATGTAATTATCTTGTGTAGGTCCTTATACCTTATATTCATATATATTATATATCATAAAACTCAACATTTTGTTGTCTGTCCTTTTATTTCTTTTTCACTCGAGAACCGGTTATCCAATTTATTTTTTCTTCTTCAATAATATATTATTTGCCCAGGTTATGGGATACATTTTGTTACATAATTTGTGAACTAAGCAGTGACAATAATGGTTAATCAAGTCAAAAAAAAGAAGTTTTGGGGGGTTTAAATGGCTTATGCTAGGAAAAGAGACACATCGAATTATGTCCTACATATTTGTAGAGTCCGCAAGTTCATATGCTTATCTTTTTTTTGTTTTAATAACAGTCATCGGTTAATAGCGACCAATCGACTTGCGCTTATAAAAAAGATCAGGAATGTTGTTTAGAAAGAGGCCTTAATATAATTAAAACATACTTTTACAATCAAGGAAAAAAAATACATGAATATTTATAATATCTAAAAGTATCTTTAAGTTACAAATACTTATGTTATTCTTATCTCATATTTAATATATGCATGTACAATTCTATTTTACTTTAAAAAAATTAACAAAAATTCATCTCTGCTACAGGAGTCATGGCACAGCTATATTTAATAATATAATTAAATAAATTAATAATATAATTACAATAAATAAAAAAAGTTTTATAATAAAAGTTTCAAACAACAATTTATTGTGTGAAAAACGATTTATTTTGATCTTTATTTTTACAAATGGTTTCCTACTCTTTAAAAGTATCAGATTGGCTATGTATTGTGCAACAGAGATAAAGCTCTATCAAACTGAAGCTTACCAATTTTCACTGTGTCTCTTACTCTTTGCTAACTTTCACCATCAAACTCCGCATGTGTATTTTTGTTAATATCAAGTGAAATATGTAATAAAAATATTTGTCATTTGCTATTTAGATGGAAAAATGTAGATATAGATTTATTAGTTTTTAAGATAATAGCTTTAAGATGCTATATACATTGATGAATACTTAAGTTGAGCTCTGATAATTCTATATTTCTTATTAGAATAAAAATATTGATTTGGTCGTTGTTGAGTTTTTGATATTGGCCGATGACAGGCTCACTTTACTCTTCAGTATCGACCTCCTCGTCGGCGATGGACTCGAAACGGCGCGCCGAATCTTGGAAGAGGAACAGACGCGCGTTAGCCTACTCTACGGTCGGCACTCCCGACTATATAGCTCCCGAAGTGTTCCTGCAGACCGGTTATGGGCCACAGGCCGATTGGTGGAGCCTCGGAGTTATCATGTGAGTGACAGACATCTTACTTAGTTGCTGAGCATAGATATTCAAATCTCCATAGACTAGCTCAAAAGAAAATTATTAGATTCAAAGCAATGCAGAAAGTGAAGCGCTTATGTTTAAAAAAAGCGAAAGTATTTTAGTGGTGCTAATGCTTGTGCAATTTGTTTTAACATGCAATACATTTATACATGTCTGGCGTTATCACTTACAAATATTTTTAACATAATAATTATGATTTAGTTGTGCTGAGTTACAGCCTTAATTCGGAATTACAAATAGAGCTTATTATATATGTATATAATCTTACAGTGAAGAATTTTCAAAAAAAATAATTACTAGTAATCCAGAAGCTATCTGATTTAACTTGGAGTAATTCATAATGGATGAATGCAAATATCAGTGATGATTATGTACAGCAGATAATAAAATTCCGTATCTTTATACACTAACATTAATGACAAATGTATGACAGCTATGAATATCTACATTTTTGTTTTAAATCTTTTTGATGAAAGAGAAATTATTGATGTAATGTTTAGGGTTTTCTATGCTGCCATGCTAAAATTGTAGCTAAAGTTCACCAAAATGTGAATATCTAATATTCATAAAAAGCAGATTTATTTTGAAACTGCTGTTAAGTGATATTTTGATCAATATAAGTATTTGTTGACCAGGTACGAGATGCTCATCGGTTACCCACCTTTTTGCTCGGAGTCTCCGCAAGAGACGTACCGCAAAGTGATGTCCTGGCGGGAGTCTCTCACATTCCCTCCTGAGATCCCGATCAGCGAGGAGGCGCGCGAGACCGTACTGCGTTTCTGCTCGGAGCCCGACCGTCGTTTGGGTTCGCAGAGGGGCATTGAAGACGTGAAATCGGTACCATTTTTCCGCGGTGTAGACTGGAGTCATGTTCGCGAGCGCCCCGCCGCTATCTCGGTGGATGTGCGCTCCATCGACGACACCTCCAATTTCGACGAGTTTCCTGATGTGAAACTGGAGATTCCTGCTGCACCCATGCCGCAGGATGGCGAGGTTGCCTATAAAGACTGGGTGTTTATCAATTACACTTTTAAACGGTTCGAGGGTTTAACTCAGCGAGGCACACCTGCTAAAAAATGAACGTTCTCGTCAGCTGTGACCCACCTTCTTCAGTTCCTTACATGAACTTTGATATAGAGTTATTTCAATCTCAACGGAGATAGGTATTGTCAAAGGCAAAGTTCGTGTTTGTTTCTATTAAGAATAATTTTACTGTTTGTCCTTTGAATCTTTTCTGTAGTATCATCTGATTGACAAGTACAGATAAATATATTTTAATTTGGATTTTCCTTAACCAATCAAAAGAGTATTGTTCCATTATCAGTATTGACGTATTACAACTCCGTCCATTTGGTTTGCATCAACAACAGCGGGCTGGCCCTGTATTCTGTTTTCACAGTAAATATAGACAAAAAGCACGCATACCTGGGCTGCACGTTGCAGATGTTGTAATACGTTTTAGTTGTTTGTTCATTTTCTTGCCAGAATGCAGGATTACACTATGGACCCCGTGTATAGTCATTTAATGATAAAAAACTGTGCTCAAAACTTCGCCTTGTGATAGATCGGCGCACATGTTAGTTATAGAAGCACAGCTCTGATACGACCTACATGTTTTGGTCGCCTAGCTCGTGAACGGCGAACGCAATGGGTACAATAATGATACGAGAAGGCTTCGGTTGCTTATTTGTTCCATACATGGTGCGATAGAGAATATGGTAAGCGGTTATCGCGAAGAGCGGATCTGGCGGTGCTGAATGCTCCCTGTCGGTAAGCCGTAGCCCTGCAGTTTGTCGTTAACTTGCAGGAGCCCTTAGCGAATCGTACGCGTCCGTTCCACGGGGCGTTCGTGCATATGTTGTCAACTCTTGCTTAAGTACAAAATCTGTCTAGGATATGACCTCTTGCTCCCTTCGACCCAAATTGTATTTGCAATTTTAATATCAGTATTGTAATTATTTATGTTTGACACTATAT
Organism: Eumeta japonica; assembly: GCA_005406025.1. Lineage (NCBI taxonomy): Eukaryota > Metazoa > Arthropoda > Insecta > Lepidoptera > Psychidae > Eumeta > Eumeta japonica. The sequence goes on along the minus strand of BGZK01001965.1, from coordinate 26,679 downwards.
GATTTTTTGTATTAATTAGTTCTCTTTATGTAATATTGTGATTATTCTTATTTGTATAAAGTAATTTACATCATGCCAAGATGATTATATGTTTTTATGTTAATTTCTATTATTTATGAAAGAAAATCAAATGTTGGCTTATCTAAAAAAAACGAGGAGGAGTGGTAAATGGATTTAATAAATGTATGTAACATTGATATTATGAAGAGGCACCAACTGAAATTATTTTTAAAAATAAATATAATAAAGAAATATAAAATATAACATTGAATCAACTATATTTTTAGTATTAATTTTTTGATAGTAGTAATTACATCTATTTTATTTTTAATTTATGAAAGAAATCTTAAATATTAATTATGTGATGAAGTAGAATTGAACTTATTTTTTCATCTATTTTAGTATTTCTATCACTATTAAATTTTCAGTCTATTTAATTAATTAAATTATCAGATTAATAGTATAATATTAATTTTGTGATTAAGGCCCTTTCAGCTAATTCCTTATTGTTATCAGACCAATATTTATTTTCATCTAGTAGTAGTAGTCAGTAATTAATATATGTTGCGTGAAATAGAACTTTAAAAATCATAAAATCTTAATTTTATGTTTAGTTTTGTCAAAATCAATATTATAATTATCACATGATACCACTAAAAATATGTAAAATATTTTCCCATAATATAATATGTTAAATTCAAAACTGTCAAGCCATTCATTTAATTTTAAATTTAGATTTATTTCTTTGTTATTGTTATTATAGATAATTATGAACTAAATTATTAATTTTGTATACAGGGAATTTACACATTTACATGTGACACTATGTGCCTCTGTATTTGTGTAAAGGCTCTGGCAAGTGAATGTCAAATCTTTAATGTGTTAACAATAAATATTGTTTCTTCCATGTGATTCAAAAATTGGCAATAAAAGGTTTAGAAGCATAACTGTCTTATTTCCTTACCTTAATCTATCTATCGCCCACTTCATGATTCTAATAAAATTCATTCAAATCTATTGGCTATCTTCTCTGGGGCATAGCTATGCTTAGAGTCCATAGTTGTACTGTAGTTTATATAAGGTACTAGTTAATTCTACTAAACTTGGCAGTGGCTAGTTTTGTAAATAAAAAATATGTAGTTCCCATAATTGAAAGCGAGTGATGATAAAATAAGGGTCAAATATTTTGTTTAATAAATTTTATTACATCATTATTAAGCCTTCATCAATATTTTGTATTTTATATATATTTTTGAACAAATTTAATTATAATAGATGAAAAACACTGGGATATTCAAATCTTTGAAAAGCGAAGGCATTAGTCAGAGATCGTGATGTAAACATTTCTAACTACAAATATCGATGCCACTTGTGCCCTGGTTGCTGAGGTTTGCGATTCATTCAGTTTTAATGTAATTGCATTGCACATTTAAAAATAAAACTTCATTTGTTTTAAAAAAAAATAATATAAAAAACTCAAAAAGATTCAAAGCGGTTTTGTTAAAGCGCAATCTTGAAAATTAGTGTTTGTTATTACTACATTTTTGGAAGTGAAAGTTCCTTAGGCACGATAGTTATTTCGCGTTATGACGTCACAGTGAACGCTCCGGTGACGCGGTCGGGTCCGCTCTCGGTTTTTAAGCTCGGCACAGCAGGCTCACATGTTTCAAATGCTCGGTTAGCTTAGCTATTTTTTACTTTCTCAAACCTTTCTAGTGTTATCAATGGTATGTATATATATATATATATAGGATCTGTTATCTCTTTAATAAATTGTTAATGAATAAACTTGTAGCTCTGTAAACAAAAACGACATTTAATGTTTATTCTACATAGTATCATAATTTCAATTACTCATATTGAAATGACATGACACTTAGTTTTGAAGTGAACATCAGTGTTGCCAACTCTCTAAAAATGAAGTCGCTAGACCGGGTCACAAAAATCGCTAGATTTATGTAATACTATAACCTAGTAAATTCGCTAGAAATCACCAAATAAGAGCAAAAAATGATTTAATGACTAATGACTTAATGAGTAAACAAACAACGTATTTTGATAAAGAATATATTTCTTACTAGCTTTCCGCCCGCGCCCGCTTCCGTTAGATAAGCTACTTTACTATAAAGTTTCATTAAAATCAATTCGTAGTTTTGAAGTTATACTTCTTTAGGCGCGTTATGAAAAAATGATGAGAGTGAAATTTTAAGATTGTGTGACGCAAAATTAACAGATTGAAGCTGCCCGCTTAGAATTCGAATTTCGAATAATGAGAGAATTTATGTACATTTAATATAAGAAAATAAATTATTTTAAAATTTAAACTGAACTTTATTGACTGTGTTGGCGAGTACTTTGATACTCTATGGTAATCAGCGTCTGATGATGGAGCTGGAAGGTGGCCATAGGAACTCCGTAATTAAACGACGCAACCCCATCGAGTTTGGGCTCGTTTGATTCCTCTTGACGAGTACTTTGATACTATATGGTAATCAGCGTCTGATGATGGAGCTGGAAGGTGGCCATAGGAACTCCGTAATTAAACGACGCAACCCCATCGAGTTTGGGCTCGTTTGATTCGTCTTGACGAGTACTTTGATACTATATGGTAATCAGCGTCTGATGATGGAGCTGGAAGGTGGCCATAGGAACTCCGTAATTAAACGACGCAACCCCATCGAGTTTGGGCTCGTTTGATTCCTCTTGACGAGTACTTTGATACTATATGGTAATCAGCGTCTGATGATGGAGCTGGAAGGTGGCCATAGGAACTCCGTAATTAAACGACGCAACCCCATCGAGTTTGGGCTCGTTTGATTCGTCTTGACGAGTACTTTGATACTATATGGTAATCAGCGTCTGATGATGGAGCTGGAAGGTGGCCATAGGAACTCCGTAATTAAACGACGCAACCCCATCGAGTTTGGGCTCGTTTGATTCCTCTTGACGAGTACTTTGATACTATATGGTAATCAGCGTCTGATGATGGAGCTGAAGGTGGCCATAGGAACTCCGTAATTAAACGACGCAACCCCATCGAGTTTGGGCTCGTTTGATTCGTCTTGACGAGTACTTTGATACTATATGGTAATCAGCGTCTGATGATGGAGCTGGAAGGTGGCCATAGGAACTCCGTAATTAAACGACGCAACCCCATCGAGTTTGGGCTCGTTTGATTCCTCTTGACGAGTACTTTGATACTATATGGTAATCAGCGTCTGATGATGGAGCTAGAAGGTGGCCATAGGAACTCCGTAATTAAACGACGCAACCCATCGAGTTTGGGCTCGTTTGATTCGTCTTGACGAGTACTTTGATACTATATGGTAATCAGCGTCTGATGATGGAGCTGGAAGGTGGCCATAGGAACTCCGTAATTAAACGACGCAACCCCATCGAGTTTGGGCTCGTTTGATTCGTCTTGACGAGTACTTTGATACTATATGGTAACCAGGGTCTGATGATGGAGCTGGAAGGTGGCCATAGGAACTCCGTAATTAAACGACGCAACCCCATCGAGTTTGGGCTCGTTTGATTCGTCTTGACGAGTACTTTGATACTATATGGTAATCAGCGTCTGATGATGGAGCTGGAAGGTGGCCATAGGAACTCCGTAATTAAACGACGCAACCCCATCGAGTTTGGGCTCGTTTGATTCGTCTTGACGAGTACTTTGATACTATATGGTAATCAGCGTCTGATGATGGAGCTGGAAGGTGGCCATAGGAACTCCGTAATTAAACGACGCAACCCCATCGAGTTTGGGCTCGTTTGATTCGTCTTGACGAGTACTTTGATACTATATGGTAACCAGCGTCTGATGATGGAGCTGGAAGGTGGCCATAGGAACTCCGTAATTAAACGACGCAACCCCATCGAGTTTGGGCTCGTTTGATTCGTCTTGACGAGTACTTTGATACTATATGGTAATCAGCGTCTGATGATGGAGCTGGAAGGTGGCCATAGGAACTCCGTAATTAAACGACGCAACCCCATCGAGTTTGGGCTCGTTTGATTCGTCTTGACGAGTACTTTGATACTATATGGTATCAGCGTCTGATGATGGAGCTGGAAGGTGGCCATAGGAACTCCGTAATTAAACGACGCAACCCATCGAGTTTGGGCTCGTTTGATTCGTCTTGACGAGTACTTTGATACTATATGGTAACCAGGGTCTGATGATGGAGCTGGAAGGTGGCCATAGGAACTCCGTAATTAAACGACGCAACCCATCGAGTTTGGGCTCGTTTGATTCGTCTTGACGAGTACTTTGATACTATATGGTAACCAGGGTCTGATGATGGAGCTGGAAGGTGGCCATAGGAACTCCGTAATTAAACGACGCAACCCCATCGAGTTTGGGCTCGTTTGATTCGTCTTGACAGTACTTTGATACTATATGGTAATCAGCGTCTGATGATGGAGCTAGAAGGTGGCCATAGGAACTCCGTAATTAAACGACGCAACCCCATCGAGTTTGGGCTCGTTTGATTCGTCTTGACGAGTACTTTGATACTATATGGTAATCAGCGTCTGATGATGGAGCTGGAAGGTGGCCATAGGAACTCCGTAATTAAACGACGCAACCCCATCGAGTTTGGGCTCGTTTGATTCGTCTTGACGAGTACTTTGATACTATATGGTAACCAGGGTCTGATGATGGAGCTGGAAGGTGGCCATAGGAACTCCGTAATTAAACGACGCAACCCCATCGAGTTTGGGCTCGTTTGATTCCTCTTGACGAGTACTTGATACTATATGGTAATCAGCGTCTGATGATGGAGCTAGAAGGTGGCCATAGGAACTCCGTAATTAAACGACGCAACCCCATCGAGTTTGGGCTCGTTTGATTCGTCTTGACGAGTACTTTGATACTATATGGTAATCAGCGTCTGATGATGGAGCTGGAAGATGGCCATAGGAACTCCGTAATTAAACGACGCAACCCCATCGAGTTTGGGCTCGTTTGATTCGTCTTGACGAGTACTTTGATACTATATGGTAATCAGCGTCTGATGATGGAGCTGGAAGGTGGCCATAGGAACTCCGTAATTAAACGACGCAACCCCATCGAGTTTGGGCTCGTTTGATTCGTCTTGACGAGTACTTTGATACTATATGGTAATCAGCGTCTGATGATGGAGCTGGAAGATGGCCATAGGAACTCCGTAATTAAACGACGCAACCTATCGAGTTTGGGCTCGTAATGATATAGAAGTATAACTTCAAGCGCGTACTATGCACACGCAATTTTTTGTGAAAGAGTAACAAACATCCATCGATACATACTCACAAACTTTCGCGTTTATAGAATTAGTAGGAAGTTCAATATATATATTTACACATACCTATTTAAAATGAATGTCAACTAATTCAATCGGTATTTCTTCGTCGTCTACATTGTATTCCTGAGTTGAAGCTGTAGAAGTAGAAAGTTGCATCGTCATCGATGAATCGTCAGTATTCGCTGATATATATTTTTTCCAACAGCTTCAATCACATCAGCCGGAAGCTCGTAATTATACCAGGTTTTGTTCATAATTTTTAATTGACTCCTTATAAAAAGAATGCTATTCAGGGTATTTACAGCCATCTTGCTTCTTAATTTGTTTTTTACAACGTTCATAACACTGAAAGCCGTTTCTACTGCAGCATTTTAGTGGGGAAGGGACAAAGCTGTTATAGCCAAATCAGATAACTCCTGAAATGTATTTATTCCAACGGCATTTTTATATTTTCGAACTTCAGCCCAGAATTCAGTTGTATTATTTATAGCGTTCCATCGAACAAAGTTAATATTATGCCATTGCTGTAAGAGTTGGTCAATTTTTTCATCATCAAATCCGAGTTCTAAGGCAAAATCTGCTATTTTGTTGTCTTTTCCCTGACGAAGAGTATTTTCCACACTCAAAGGCATTTTCTCCAAAACAGTATGGTTGGATGAGTCTTCTTTGGTGGGAATTCAATACAACGTTGTCGAATTCCGTTGATGACATTGGTGGGTGATGAGGATTTTCCTGCTTGAGTTTCAAACAGATACCCTAAATAGGGCACCGGATTTAAGTGATCTTCTATTTTAAGGGACAAATAATCTTTATCAGTTGTTGCAGCTGAAGGCATCAGTATTCTGTTACAGATAGAGCGAAATAAAGTCATTAAGGTGTTTAGTAGGGCAACAGGATTTGTGTCTTCACTTTCAAAACTTTTCATTCCAATTTGCACATCGTTCAAAATGCTTCTTAAGAAACATATATAAAGCCGATTAGTCTCATCAGCGTACATAGCATAAAGTAATTCTGCTGTATAACACTTATCCCTGGTCAGTGAGAAATGTAATTTCAGTTCCTCCCATTGAGATAATATTCTGGCCACAGTTTCTTCAATAGATAGCTAACGTGTCTCACAAGCCCGCAATATTTTTAATGGCTTTTCACCACAATTTATCGTTTCATAAATGTCTTTGTACTCATCGCAACGCTTTGGTGAATGTGAAAATCAGTTATAAGTTTCTCGGATGATAAATTCTATATTTCGTGGCAATGTTTTCTCAGCAGAATGTGAAACTGCCAATTGCAAAGAGTGGCATACACATCGAATTAAAATTGAAATGGGTAAGTCAAATTCTGCTTTGAGTATAGCATGTACGCCATTATTTATCCCAGTCATGACGGAAGCATTATCCACACCAATTCCAATCAAATTCTTCAGTTGAAGACCATGGACTTGTAAAGAATTTACTAAGGTAGTAGTAATACCCCGAGCATCAATGCTTTTTAGTGGTTCTAATGCTAGAAAGGCAGATACGACGACGTTCTGGGAGCATCTAAAATATCTAATTACGATACCCGACAATTTTGAAACGCTAAGGTCAGTTGACTCGTTTAGTAGTACACTATACTTTTGTGTCCCGATGTCATTCGTGAGCATCTGTTTGAAATGAGGAGCTAACACATTTTTTATCACTTCGGTGCATTTTGTTCTGTGCATTTTTACGTTCATAACGTTCTTCGAGTCCATAACACATGTTTTTAATGTTTCAGTCAAGTGGTCAATTTGCATTATTGATGTATGTTCAGCAATAAATAAGGACAAGTACTTTCAATTTTAGGAGCCTCATATTATCTTTAGATACTGGCAAAAATTCAATCCGTTTGTTCTTGGAAATTGTATCACATTTGTCCTTATGTTTTTTGCTTCACTATGTTTTCTTGTGTCGTTTATTTTTGCCAAAATTTCGCAGTGACAAAACTTAAAAAACGCTTTCGTCGGATCGTTGGCTATAGGTCGTAACCACATTTTAAACTCGTCTTGTGTCTCCCATTCCTTTCGATATTTTTGTATGTATGTCTTTTTTTTTTGTGGCACTTCCATAATGTTCAGACACGAAATAGAAACAGTAATAACACAGAAAACGTTTGTGAACACAAATACAATAATATATTCATAGACTGCCTAAGCCAGACGTTGAAGTGATACTGGCTCCATTTATAAATTACTGCGGAAGATTTGTAATAAAAATGCACATGTATATTGAGCTTTATGTCTATTGTATAAAGTAGAAAATAGATTAGGTCTTTCCACATCTTCGGGGAATACTCGCCTAGATTTGGGAGATTCCCGCAGCTGCCGTTATCGACTGCGGCAGCAGCGGGTGTTTGCGGAATCCCAAGAATAGATTGAACAATCCTCGTTCGTGACAGACGGGAATCCTCACGTAAATATAACCATAGATTATAATCTATGTGTAATAATAATAGTGCATTCAGTTTTTTGTAGTCTTATAAGACTATAATAAACTGAATGCACTGTTAATATCTTAGAAAAGAACATTAGACATGCTTGCTTATCTATGACATGCTGCATGCTTCGTCTAGTCAAGTGTTGGTTGTATAATCTTTGGAAGTTTTGAAAAATTTGCTAAAAGTCGCTAAATATTTTTTTGGCGATAACGTACGTCCGAAAATCGCTGTCGAACTCATAATTCCCTAGATCTAGCGACAAAATAGCTAAGATGGCAACACTGATGAACATTCTCTTTGACGTTTTTTTAAAATCTTAACCAAAGACAAATCACTATAGCTCTATAGCCAATATTAAAAAATTAGTATAGTAATTACTTTACATATATATAAATATATTTATATCCTAGAACCATTTCGGCGTACTACATTGACGAAAATGGAATTAAAGTGGCGACCACCTTCTTTTACTGTCCGATATACGGGTACCAAATTCAAAACTCGACAGAAAGCGTCTATAATGGCAACAAAATAACATGGAAATAAAATTGAAAAAAGTCGTTGTCTATAAAGTCAATTGTGGTGGTTGTCGATTTAATATGAATCAATCAGTCAAGTATCATTGCTCTCGCCGACCGAGGCTACTTTTAAAAAAGAAAGTGTGTGTGTATTAGTGTACACACGTAAGAAGCGATACCTATTTATTCTTTATTCTTCGAAAAATGATTTACTATTTACAACTTCACAGAAATTGGTTGAATAAAGCTAAATTAGATAAAGTTGATGCAAAACGCTTTTATTATCATAGACATGAATACAAATAACTTTATAAAATTTTTTCGTTAATCACTTAAATGAAATATTATTTTCACGTCACTACTGAGTTTCAGAAATAGACATGTTCAGAGTTTCATGTGGAGACTTGGTAATGGTATATGTACCTAGAAAGGTGATAGGTAAAACTTTCAATTAATGCGATGTTATAAAGGGTCATATAGAATTGTAGGAAAATTATCGAACGCTACATATAAAATCGAGTCACTCAATGAAAAGAATGTGAGATATAGTTCATGTATGTCGGTTGTAAAGGTTTCCAACTAGATAATAGGAAAAAATATATACAAACTGTAAATAGATCTAGGGTGTTGACAGAAGTATATGTTACAGGTGGCGTAGTAACAATTATGTTTATGCCACGATGACATTAATAACATTGAATAAATATGGCGCGTAACGGAAAAATATTTTAGAAATAAAGATGGCGTAACAGAAAAACGTTGTTGCTATAAATTTCTCCCATACGCTGATAAAGAAGTTTCCACTTCAATAATAAATAATAAAATAAAAAATAAAGAAATATTAATGAAAATATTAAACATAAGCTTGAACAATGAGATTTTAAATGCAAATTACTACCATTATTGTCGCAATGTTAAACATACATGAAAATCACAATAACATTTCACTTTACTCTATAAACATTTGACGAAAACTGTTCACGTGTATCTTTGTGCTAGGCTGATCGAGTAGAGGCGAGATAGATGCAGCACGAAACGAACTGAGCCGACCACTCGAGCCTCGCTTGCGGAACGGGACATCGAGCGTAACGGGACAATGACGTCAACTTTTTCGTGCATGCAGCCCGTAATATCGAGTTATTAGACGTTGTCACGTCAAAAATTGTGGACCTCGAAATTTTTCAATTCTTTATGAAATTGTATTTTGATCAGTTCACAGTGTTCTCAATTCGGTAGCGCAGCGTTGTTGTCGCAATGTATACACACAATGCTCGATATACATTATCGTACATTAGTAAGCAATTTCGGTATCCCCATGGGACGTTGCCGTTTTGAATTGTTTAGTCTACTTACTGGATACATAGACGTTTTTGTTTTATTGTTTTGGCACAAGTACGTCTTTGTTTAAATGTTTCTGAGAGAATATGGTAATATATTGAATCCATGAAATATATAGTTGCAAAGCTACCTTGACAAATTTAGCAATTTTTAACGCACCTCTGTTTAGGCTTTTAGAAATCATATTAAAAGTTATATATTTTTTCATGGTCTGCCTTAAATGTAGGATAAGTATATTATTTACTCAAAATATTTCAAATTTATTCTTCGCGCTATTAATTACTATAACAGTCTTTTTAATCTATTAATTTTTAAGTTAAGGAAGCAGTTGTATGGACCTAAATGCGTTTTTTGTTAATTCCTTACATAAAAAAAAATTAAATTTAAAGCCTATGCGTGTGTGTTTATACTGCGTATCTATTGGCATCATAACATCTAACCTATAATCTTTTCTAATATTTGAAGAATGGTGATAATTGTTTAAGAAAATCAATAAAAATTTAAAAACATATTATCTCACATTACTCCCTATTGAATGTTGAATGAGTAAATTACATTTTTGTAATTATAATTTGTAATACAATTTTTAAATTAGGTACAATAAACGAATTATAAAAATCTTAAAAAAAAAACTGAGTTAATATTATTTTTGAATTAATGAATATTTTTTATTCGAATTATTCGAAAAAATAGATAAGAGTATGAATAAATTCTTACTCAATTTTGTTTTCCATTGTGATCTTAGAAAATTTTAAACAGTTTTTATTCCATTTTAAAACGTCTTTTGAATAATTCCTTTTTCTTTTAAAAGTAACGTGTAGTTCCTAAGCATGTAAGTGTTAAAAATGTTATGAAAATTCTACTTGGCTTGCAATTTATTGTAAATAATAAAAAAAACTTGCACTTTCTTAGATTTGAGGTATATTGAGAAAAATAGCTATAGACGTAAAAATGTGGAAAACACATTTTTGGTATATATTTCCATTTTTATAATTCTATATCATATTGTGCTTGCATCATAAGTGCATTTTGTATTATTTACAACAAACTAGCAGCTCGTAAATCTCTGTATGGATAAAGATAAAAATTTAAATGTGCTGTTTCTAATTTCTACACTATCCGATAGAGTAAACATGGGTAATAAAACAGTATTAAATGAAATTAAATGAGACAAAGTAATAAAATTACTTTCTTTAGCAAAGGTAACACAGGCACTCCCCTGAGTTAAAATACAAACAAATAAAAGGAAGAAAGTGGTATGATTTTTTTTAGTCTTCTAGAAAGAGAAACCTGATTTTTACATTTTTAGAGTTTAAATTGATGAAAAGCAAGTTTGATAATTCTATTAAATAAATTTTAAACTTAAACTCTTTCATTTAAGCACTTGTTTCTTATTTTGCCCTCTCAGAGCAACACTAATTCCCGTGTCTCTATTTTCGAAGAAATTAATTGATATTACATAATAATTTTATTTCCTGTTCTACAGACTTAGATTTAGAATTTTCTTAAATTATTTTATACACTTTTCTACCAATAAAAATAACCCACTTTTCAAAATTCTGCATTTCTAGCATCATTACTTTCAGCTCTACATTGATGAATCAGTCATTTATTAGGATTTCCGAATATCTCTATAGTATCAGCAAGGGCTAGCTGTGCCAAAGGCTTCGCTCGTGTGAACTACAAAATTATTGTTTGGGTTTTTCTAAACAAAGTATAATTTTACTTAGGTATGTTAATTATGAGACAGATAACAATAAGATAAATATTTGTAATTTAAATCTTTTATAGTCTAGGTAACAAATTGAAATTGGTGCAAATTAGAGATACTGGTCCTAAAAATACGTGTAATAGCTCATTCGATCCAGAATAATGTCTAGAAAAATGTATCGAAAGCTTTTATTAGCAATAAAAAATTTCAAAAGTTATAAATAATACAAAATGAAAAAAGGTATTAATTTTTCAACGGTATCTCGTAAACTATTTACATTTCAGAAATTTGAAAAAAAGATCCTCGAAGATGAGGAAACTTCCTATAAAACCATAACTCTCGGAACTCTACCTTCATTATTTGTTATTTTAATTTAACGCTGAAAATGGGGCTCCGCGCGACATTTTAAGGTAGCGCGCGCGGCGTCAAAATCGAGTGCGTCACACTAAATAATTTTTTAAGGTATTAAATTTTGATTTAAAATTTGAATAAATTGTAGTGAATTTAGTAAACTTCAAAGAATTTATTCTCTTTGGAAAATTAACTGAATGTTAATTCTATTACAAGTTAGACTATTAATTAACAAAATTTTCTCTGACTTTCGTCTTTGTACAGAAAAAAAATGTTTAAATAATGAAATAAATTTTTTTCGCTTAATAAAGCTCTTTTCATATACACGTTTAACAAGACTACGTCATAAAAGGTTAAAAAATTTCAATACTTTGTTAATAACAAATTTTCGACTTATTTTTTTCGCCAGTTGTTAATATTTCTTTTTACAAATCGACTATTTAAATATTTATAATAATATATAAATTCATTCTCTTAAAAATATTATGATTTAATTTTTTTTACAACAATGTTTAATTGTTTATCATTGCTTTTTTTTTAATTTCAATAAAAATACATTAGCACTTATTTTTGATTTTACAATTTTGGTCATAATGTGTGTAGTGGTGAAAAGTATTGCCTTTTAACTTTATTTTAGGTTAAGAAGCTTGTTGTAATATATATATATATTATACAATTTAAGTTCTTCAGTATTTCTCCTTATGAATTTCAATACGAACTTTATTAAATTAAATATAACAATCTACATTTCTGTCACTATTGAAGCTTGTGCTCTTCGGCATCAGCCCTCGTCCTCTTTCTCTATTTTTCTATCTACAGCTTATTCTCTTGTTCTTCGCGAGATCAAATTTGAATATTCTATTATATTCTCATTTTAAGTCGTACGCGAACCCTCATTTGCGAAACTAAGCACGAAGGCCGGATGCCTCAAATGCCACCTACTCCTAGGTCCGCTACTGCTACTATATTACGTTCGTCAATCTGAAAAAGTGAGCAAACTAGCAAGTCATTTTTATTGTTATGGTTTTTCAAAATAGTGTCCGTTGAGATCAATATTCTCTGGATGTAATGGAACAACTGAGGAAAACATTTTGTCCTATCGCACTTAGGGTCGCTTCGACGGCCTTTTCATATTCAGCCACTGCTTTCTCGACGCCGTAACTAGCATTACCGTAAACCACTTTTCTCAAAGTTTTTCTTTAATTTTAATAAATGTATAAAAATCGTGAGGTGTGAAGTCTGGGTTGTAAGGCGGGTGAACCAGTATTTCTATATCTAACGTCCCTAAATAGTTAATTTTTGTCTGGCAGTATGTGGTGAGGCGTCACAATGAAGGAGAATTGTGCGAGGTCGTTTTTCCCGAACTTTTCCAAAACAAGAGGCAAACAATTGTCAGTGTACCAGTCTGTAGTGGCTGCTTTTTTATCATCTTAAACAGTTATCGTACAATGACTTGTTATTATGCAACAACAAATTTGTTGCCGTAGTGGGAGGCAAACTAAAGCTGATGATGACAATTGGGCGCTACAGTTCGACGCAGCCGCCAGCGCCGGCCCCGGCTTTGATTAGAGTGGAGCGAGATTATTTTTCAGCGCCCTCAAGTCAGTGTTCTAATTTTCCAGAAATTTTAATTTAGTTTCATGATAAATAAATAATAATTGCTGATTTTTCAAAATAAATTATTATTGCACACATCGACACATATTAAGCTAAAATTAAATTAAGTAACTTTAAGTATCGTAACACTATTCTATGTCTTTCCGAAAGAAACATCAAAATTACACTTTTGCTGGAAATTGTCTTTTGCGATTAGTTTTTTAGCGCCTTTAGTTACATGGCGCCTAGAGCAACCGCTCCACTCGCTACCTATCTATTAATCTACGTCCAAAATTTAATTACATTACTCGATAGTTAAAGGATCAAAGAAATTGTTAATGAGGACTGTGAGGCATCGCGCACATGGGAGGAGGAATAGTCTATATTTTGAGGAAACGACCTCAAAATATCGCTGAGTTAAAAATTTTTTTTTTAGTATAAATTTTGTTTCGGAGAAGCTATAACCTTCGTTTGAGTTTTAATCGTCAGCTCTTGTCAAAGTCTATCGGTTACACGTGTAAAATATTAGGGAGTAAAAGTTATAGAAAATATTTATAGAGCTAAAATAAAAAAAAGATGCAATAAATCATGCAATATCGACCAATAGTGGTCGAAAAGCAAAATTAAAAAAACGTCTGCACGGTGCAGTACATGCTATGAAACTTTGACGAAGAGGTCAAATCGCGCGCAAGTCGAGAAGTAAAATTGGTTGCCTGTAAAGTCGGTATACGGGCGAAAGTTTTACGTGACAACGACTTTGAGTGGTAAAATCATTTTAGTGTGAATATTCATTCGTATAGTAGGAAGAAGGATGAAATAATAGTAACAATTTAAAACATTTATTTATACAAAGAATTATATTTAAAACATTAATTTATACAAAGAATCTCGCACTGAATTTCATATTAACAAAATTTTATTTTTACCTTTACACATACATACGTATTTATATACAAATATAACTACCTTCACATTATCACTACACAATCGTTTTACAATTAACTGGCAACGTGTAAAACATGCAGGCGCCTAAGCGAAATAGAAGCGCAAGACATGAACCGGTGTGTATGCCTATCTCTCTCTCTCTCTCTCTCGCTGTCTCTCTCGCTCTTAGGCGGGCTAACTGTGCTCGAGTGGAAGGGACGCGTGCCTTTCACTTTTATGTCTGTCTCTCTCGCTCTTAGGCGGGCTAACCATGCCCGAGTGGAAGGGACGCGTGCCTCTCACTCGCTCATTGTGAGCGCATAACGTGAGCGGAGCGTAACGCAGTTTCTTGAAGTGTCACCCGGCAAACCAATTTATAAGACGTTGTCACGTCAATATAGGGATCGTATAAAGTTGGAAAGGCCTTCCTAAGAACAATCAAGGGATACCAATAAACACTACATGTGTGTCGGGGACGTAAAGAATGAAGACGTCCGGGCAGATCAACGACGGTGCCACCTGCGGACGGAGTGACCGAGGCTATGCTAGTGGACGATGTAATTGCTTCTAGATCAACGCTGAACTGTGTAGACATCGATTTTGTGCGAACATTGATTGCTAAAGATATATTTGGCAGCAGCTAGTGCACGTTTCACTACTGCGCTCATAATTACACGAAACTCGAAGAATAATAATAATATACAGCATTTGGGTCATTACCAGTAAATCTGTATATCATTTCGTAGTACTAATTAACACCACGGACTTTTTGAGCTTCGTTCAAATTGTGAGATATCCACCGAGTATAAAGCTTGTTAACAGCTAAATATTGATGAATAATTTTGTGAATTTGATTCATATTATTACCTAAGTTTGTCTGAATCATGAGCCGCACAACTCTGATATTGTCTACAGTTGCGGCCGTAAAAGACGCCTCTGACGCAGATCGTCAATCAGATTAGTACGACCAAATTTCAACATGTTAAACCAGTTATAAACGATGGCAAAGGATAGAGATTTATCATAAAAAGCCAACCAAAGTCTATTATTTCTTTCTTGTTGACTTAAAAGGCAACGAAAGACTGAAAATCATTGCGCCAAAATTTTCACGCGTAAATTCATGTTGACGTTAAATAAATTTTTTTTTGTCTCCAATTTGAGAAAAACAAATGGCGGACGAGTGAAATATGCATGATTAGGTTGACAGAGTTTATTATCACCTACGTATAGATGTTTTGCACCTAAATAATAAGTATTTATCTAAATAATTTTGCGTGGCAGCTAAGTATAAGGAATATTATAAGAACGTAAGGCACATTAAAAGTTTTGCACTCTTGATTGGTCACAAATATTTGAATTTTTGAATGTAAATATTGTTTTAAATCATAAAAAGTGATTAGTGACTAAAGTATGCTTTGTTTAGAGAATTATTTGTTATTTGATTTCATTTCAAATATAATTTTATGTCCTTAGAAGAGATGAAATTGATCAGAATATATTTCAGGGCCATGATTTTTTTATTATTTATAAGATTGCACTGCTCTTCTTAAGTTCTTTTGAAACAAAGAGTCGTATTTGAACACGGTGAAGCGTTGGCAAATCGAACGTAATTCTATTCATCTTTCTGTCCTAAGCAAAATTTATGACGGTCTGTTCTGAATAACAATCTTTGAAGAAAATGTGGTTACTGACAGGCGGATAATTCAAGAAAACTTATGTATCTATTAAGAGATTCAACGTCATCTGGGGATTAGTATGAATTAATTATAAAAAAAATACATTAACGTTTAGAAAGCAAAAGAATTGTTGTTGGATTCTTTATGAAGTCACCTCAGAACATAAACAAGCTCGTATCAATACGTGTGAATTTTTTTGTTGAAGTACCATCACGGATTGTGAAATAGTGTTTACGAGATTGAGACGGGAGAAGAAACATTATGGAAATAAAGTTACGCTCCAGAGAAAAAGTATCAGTTTCGTAAGAGATGTTCAACGCAAAGCCAACAAAATTGAAACAGATGAAAAAAATGGGTGTAACTAATCGTGTTCCAAAACTTAATTTAATACAGTGATAATAATAAGAAGTAAAATAAGACGCCTAAAAACTATTATCGATTTATATACGCCGATTTATATCTAGTAAACTTATAAGACTAATGTACTTTATCTAAGTAAGTAAGTAAATACTTCCTACTTTTGTAGTCGGTGCCAACAAAGAAGACGTATCTATACTTAAAATTTACAATTTTCTGATAGGATGAAGCTCATACCTCTGCATTCTTGCTGGCTTTGGTCAACACCAGACCAGTAAGTATAGTAGTTTCCGTGATTGTTGGCTCCACCATTATCTTTCTCTTTAAAATTTCACCATTCGCACATAGTGTATCGCATCCTCTATCTTTTATCAATACGCAGATGTCATTAATTCTAAGTACCGAATAGGATTTCTCTAGTCCGCTTTTCGCCTTCCCGAGGAACTAGGCATAGCTCCGGATTCCCTGTTTCGAAAATTACCCCCTAAAATACGACGGGTCTGCTTAGGACAAAGGGTAATAATTTTTTAATTATCGCAATCATCGACGTTAGAAACTTTCAAGGGGAGTAGGAGAGATAAGGAGAGATGTTTCGTCGTAATTATTCATATGACTGTATTAAATTAAGTTTTTGAACATAATTAATTTTTTTCCATTTTCAAGTTAAAAGGGTTATATTTTAAGCACCCGAAACGAGCTTCCATGAAAAGACCGATGAATCAGTGAAATAAGAGAGATACGTAAAGATTATCCCATGTAAAAATCCATAGTCTCTGCCTATCTTTCGGGGAACAAAAGATGAGTTTATATTATTGTATTATATTTCATTTTAGTCGGATACAGAGTTTTTTAAGTCAATTCATTTTTCTAAGAAAAGTTATTCTTTTTCGATTTTTTTTCTTCGGTTTTTATTTCATTTTTTCCTTCTTTATTTTTATTTTATTTAAGGCTTTTTAATGCAGATTCTAAATATGGGTTGGTATAAAAAAAACAATGAATGTGAATCGCATTAAAAGGAGCAAGGAACAAGGGCGGATCCAGCCTTCTAGACACGGGAGGCTTACACATACTAAATTCAGTCAGGACTGGCTCTAATTCGATTACAATAGTAAGACAAAGATCCAGCTCGGAGAGTCATAATTCCCAATGACCATTTCCTCCTGGATCAGTGCACTGGAAAGAAAGTGAGAATGAGTGTATAAACTCTGCGAGTAACTTATTACGTTTAACTTCTTTGTGAAAATTGACCAGTAAAGAAAAAAAATTTCAAAGTTTGAAGAGGAGTGAACGACTCATTTCTATGCGCAAAGATTTTTTCCATTCTAAAACCAAAGAAACTATAAATCAATTTTTAAAAAGTCACATTTTTTGCGCGAACATGTTCGTAATATTAGGGCAGTTGAGTTTGAAGATGACATACGAGTTGCCGTTATTTTATTTCAAAGTAGTGTACCACCTTCTACTTATAACGCCAATAAAAACTAAAATTCACTTACCAACGTAAAACAGATAAAAGTAGCCTATTACGCCCAAATTGAAAATTTTGTATTTTTAAAGTGTAGAATTGGGATTTCTGCATTAATAAGGGAACTCAATTTTTTAAAGTTATGATTCTTTGGGCGTTGTATGTAAAATGTTGACAGTGATTTTTATTGGGTGACATGAGCTACAGTATGAAGTTGTTCGCAAGCGGCTTAGCGAGCAACTTCAGACTACTAATAGCTGATGTGCCAAACGTTCGAGCTGAAAGAGTTGCCATTTACTCCCGACCGCACCGGTTGCCTTTCCAACTACCGTGTTCGTTTCTACGTACTATATTTAATTATTTATTACTAAGGATATCCAAAAATAAATACACTTAGGAGCCATAAAAATGCTTTGAGTCTATTACAATGTGCTCTCTTAATTACAAGAGGCCACAGCATGCAATGGTGTAAATGAGTAACATCAAAAAATTATTATCAATTATCAGGGACTTGTTACTAATTTTAGTATCTTATTAAACATTCACTGAAAACCTACTTATTCAACTATAAAGTAATATATTTTAAATTCCTAAGATTAATATGATATTATGTAACTTAATTTAATCAACTAGTACATACGATCAGTAGTACAGAACTTTAGAGCTCTAACTTAAATTTACACAGTGTGATACACATATCCAGATTAAAATCGTTCCGCCTTGACAGTATATTGAATTGACAGCATAATCTATTTAAACAACCATAAGACCCGAGGTTGGATTGAGAACGCGGAATATTAAATAGCATGAATTTGTTTGGTTTAGGCACATTTTGCGAATAATAATATGAAGTTTGGAAAGTCTTTCATTACTATTAATGATTCTTTTAAATATCTTAAAAAGAAAAACTAAATCTAGGCGTTTTCTGCGATTAACTAGCAGTGGTAAATTATAATATTGTAACTTTTTTTCGTAAGAAAGCAAATACATAATAATTCACTGTACGAAATATAGTACAAAAACCGTCTTTACACATTTTCTAGCCTTTTAACATATATGTCGTAATATGGATTCTAAACTGTACTACAAAATTCAAATAATCGAATTGCCCATTGCCACGAATTGCCAATCGAATTGGGCGAACTAGGATATTGAACAACGTAATTTTAGAGGCAGACTTTCTAAAATTCTTACAATTCCGTATTACAAAACCTAATACTTTAAAACTTTTCGAAACGCTTGTCTGCAACATGCTTTAACATGCAGCATGCAACCCACCGCTGACCCTCGAATCTGCCTCTCCACTACGAATCTCTATCCAAATGTTTGAATATTGATTCCAGAGGATTGACAGATATCGAACACCTAAGCAAGTGTTATTTATTTTTTTAATTGTCTTAATCCGCTAACCGCTTGCCAAAAGTACATAAAGAGGGTGAGCCGGTTCGTCCGGTGGTATCGTATGTGCAGGCGCCAACATAAATTAGCTAAAACATAAATGATATAATAAGAAGAAAAATTTCATTCAATCCAAAATATAGTTTGGTTAATAGTTTAGATCTGATCAACAAAATTAAAAATATTGTCCTTCCAAACAATAGCAAATTAATCTCATTTGACGTAGACAGTTTATTTACTAATGTTCCTTTTAGAGAATGCTTAACAATTATAAAAGATAAGTTAGAAAACCAAAAACTACATCCAGGCGAGAAGGACGATATCTTAAAATTAACAGGATTGTGCATGAATCAAAATTATTTCCGTTATAATAATCAATTTTATATACAAAAGGAAGGTCTAGCTATGGGTTCACCTTTAAGCCCATTAATGACCGAAATTTTTATGGATGAATTCGAAAATAAGCACATAATAAACAATGATAATATCCTGTATTATTTTAGATATGTGGACGATATTATTATGTGTTGGCTGGGTAATTCAATAGAATTAGATCTGTTTCAAAATTATATTAATAGCATACACCCCAAAATTCAATTTAAACTAGAGGAAGAAACAAACAATTCTACATTTTTTTAGATTTGACCTTAACTAGAAAAAATAATAGACATGAATTTAAAATATATAGGAAACCCACGTGCACAGATACTACAATACCCATTTCTTCTTGTCATCCATGGCAACACAAATTGTCGGCTTATAAATCAAGTATTATAAAGAAAAATATCCATCCAACACGATCAAAAGACCAAAAGAAATATATAGCTAGTTTGACATATTTTGGTACAATTTCGAAGAAAATTTCAAGTTTATTAAAAAACATAATATATATACGGCCTTTAAAACAGATAACAATTTGAAAACTTTATGTAACAATAAAGATAAATTACACAATAATAAAAATCTGGAATTTATAAATTAACTTGTGATGACTGTAAATCAATATGTAAATGTAAATCAATCAATAGGACAAATCGGACGTTGTTTTGAAAAAAGATACAATGAATATATTTCGGCCTTTAAAAATAATAAATCAGACAGATCCCATTTTGATAAACATCTAATAGAAACCGGTCATAAGCTTAATAACGATCACAAATTCGATGTTTTGCATGTGTGTGAGAAGGGTTACGTTTAAATATTTTGGAATCCTTCGAAATTTTAAAAATTAAAGATAATAATAATATGCTCAATGACCAAATTGACGTTTATAAATCGCCATTATTAGACGCTTGCCTGTAACTATTTATGTAATGTTGGTGATGGTTAGTCTGTGACATTTGACAGGCGTGTCTATCGGTGGTGGTCTGTGGCTGCCTAAGAATGTTTTCGTCACTCTTTGACCATTGCATGACACAGTTAGCGGAATAAGACAATTATAAAAATAAATAACACTTGCTTAGGTGTTCGATATCTACCAATCCTCTGGAATCAATATTCAATCATTTAGATAGAGGTTCGTAGTGGAGAGGCAGATTCGAGGGTCAGCGGTGGGTTGTAGGCTGCATGTTATTACATGTTGCAGGCAAGCGTCTACTATGGATTTCCGCGAATTAACACCTCACACAATACAAAACTTTTGGAAACTATAGAATCAATATGTTCATTGAATTTTAAGTAAGTGTCAAATAAAACTCCTAGGTCACGAATTTGTCCGAAATGTTGCACAATACTATTTATATTACACTTATTTGGCAAAGCATTCTTGCCAAATAAGTTTATCTATCTACAGAATCAACTATCGTGGTATTTTTATAACAATATCGTGAATCAACTATCACGGTATTTGTGTAACAATAATTTGATGAAATTTAAACTATTTGGATTTACAAAGGATCGCTCAACAACTGAAGCCGGTGTTGAGCTCATTGAGCAAATTTTTGGTGTCTGGGAGGAGTCACAGGGCGTAATTGGTGTTTTCTGTGATTTATCCAAGGCATTTGATTACATTCATCATGATTTATTGATCAGGAAACTATGTTACTACGGCGTCAGGAGTCTCTAATTTGGATTTCTGGAGTCATATTGGAGTGGCAGAGTTAGAGCGTTGATATTAATCGTGAAAGGTGTTCGAGATCTGCAGTCAGTATGGGTGTGCTACAGCGTTTAGTTCTTGGATCATTTCTATTTCTAGTGTATATTAATGATCTACCACATCTTGTGAAGTACGACCATGGGATTGTACTGTTTTCTGACGATGCTTACTTGCTCTTAAGTTTAATAGACAACAATCAGATTTTGACGAAGTAAATATCTCAGAAATAGTCGAGAGGTTTACAATTATCAATCTTTTGCTCAATGGGAAGAAAATTATAATAAAAAAATATTGGGCGCATGTACTTATGTACGTATGTGAGAAGTTATACTTTTTTGGCGTCATTAAAAATAGTTTTTAATTGCAAACAAATAATTAATTACAATGAAATAATAAAAGGACTGGAAAATGATAGTCAACACAGTTATAAAGTTCAGTTTATGAAATGTTTATACACCCTCATACCATTCAGCCCTCGGCACGTGCTCACCTTGGCATTGGGTCATCCATCTAATCAATCAGACATAATCCACATTCATAACAAACGGAACGAACTTTTTTTTCCTAAATTTATTGAAGTTGCATATTCACGCCAACTAAGATACTCGTCAAGACGAATTAAACGAGCCCAAACTGGATGGGGTTGCGTCGTTTAATTACGAAGTTCCTTTGGCCACCTTCCAGCTCCATGATCAGACCCTGGTCACCATGTAGTATCAAAGTACTCGTCAAAATGAATCAAACGAGCCCAAACTCGATGGGGTTGCGTCTTTTAATTACGGAGTTTCTATGGCCACCTTTCAGATCCATCATCAGATCAGCTCTATGCCATAATAATATTGCATTGTCATTCGATTTATACATGCATGCAAAATTTCATTTAAATTTTAAATATTAAATAAATATTTATTTTCTTACATTAAGTGTAACATAAATTCTCTCATTATGTTTCGAATTCGACATTCATTCGAATGTCGAATCTGAATTCGAAGTGGGCAGCTTCAACCTTTTAATTTTATGTTACACTGATGCGCGCGCATCTTAAAACTTCTCTCTCATCATTTTTTCATAACGCGTCTAAAGAAATATAACTTCAATAAATTTTTTCTTTGTCTAATACTAAATAGGTCGACACAAACGTAGTAGTCAGAGACGAGATACTGGACATTGTAGACACGACCCTATTTCTTCGTCTGACTTTAAATACTAAGTTATAGTGAAATTTCCATATAATGAAATTGGCGAAAAAGCTTAGTTTTGCAGCATATGCAGTCAAAAGAATTCGGCGGCTTACAAATGAAAGCACCGCGAGACTAGTTTATTTTAGTTCCTTTCATAGTGTCAAGGCCTATGGAATTTTATTATGGGGTGATGCAGCCGATATAAACATAATTTTTGTGCTGCAAAGACGAAAACCTGGAATATGTCGAAAGAAATACAAAATCTTTCGTAGACATAATGTTGCCGGCCGATAACGCCGAACAAACTAATATAGTACTCTAAAATAAATTATAGACTATAGTTAGTATTAAATAAATGAAAATTAATGTAAGGCCGTGGGTTTCATTAATTAAAGGGTCGTGCTGAATAAGCAGTAGTTTCTCAGAGTGCAAAAAGAACGAGAAGGCACCCACGGCCGATTAGAGTAAGTAAATAAAAGTACTGTCCACTGTAAAATAGTATAATTACTGAAACTGATAAAATAAACAGAGGTCGGGAGGAAAGGGAGCATTCAGTCGGTACTGGATGAACAGCGAATTATACGAATAGGAGCCGTGCTTGGACCGGAGCGCATTAAAGCGCGAATGCACGACGCATTGAGTCAGTTCTGGTTATTCCGCCGTCGCGATCGGTCGTCTTCGGTCCAGTCCCTGGACTACCTGTTTAGTTTAGTGTGTTAAGACACCTCGAAAGTGGTTTGAAGAAACCCTGACACACAGGTGTCAGGGTTCCTTCAAGCTACGTTCCGGAGTGTCGGGCTCCGTGCGTGTGTGAGAGTGTGTGGTGCCGCGCAGTGTACATTGCGCGGCGGCAGTCAAGCTACGTGCGTTCGTCCTAGTGATATACTCCGGTTAACGCACTGTTTGCACGCCAAGCCTGCGCACGGTTTCTGTGCCTAGGGAGCGCTCCCGCAGGTACACACTCCAGATATCGACCGCTATTTTATTTATTTCGTGTGTTCTAGACGCATAAATGGTTTGCCATTGACTACATGAGGGCGACCGTGTATTGACCAGCAGCAATTTTTGGGAATGGACTTGCTCAACGTCACGGTTGGCGGTCAAATTCTGTTATTGATGGTCAATCCAGCTCCGAATTTTAAATTCAGTTAGTTGCGTTATGTTTTTTAAGTAACGATTAATTATAGTTCATTTTTGGATTTTAAATTATATTCAGTGATTTAAGGGCCTAAAGCCCTCAACCGGTACCGTTAGATATAAAACCGTTTTTCGCGATTTTTTGCCATCCTATACACTACTCTCTTTTTCAAGCGTCGTCTAATATTGAATCTATTACTCATGGTAATTGGTAGTTTTAGTTATTTTTGCCTCTTTCTGGGGCAATACCGTCACCTATGACGTTATTATGTCGTGGTAACTCCGGGATTTCATGACCTTCGCGCCATTGGCACTCCTGTGCCTTCTGGCCGCTTAGACGAAGCCTACACAGCTTAGGGGCTAAAAGGCAGGCTCCTTAACGTTAGGGGTTTTAGTCCATGTGAGTCGGACACCCGGTGCGCCGGGCGCACGGATTATATAACGGCTTTTTTCCCCTTCTTACTCTTTGGGAGAGGGGAAAACCCGTAACCACGGAGAGAAATATAATACAAAAATACAAACAAAACGCATTGAGTCAGTTCCTAATTTTGCCTTTTGGCGCATGGTCGTGCTCGCACGATCTATCACAAGCATAAAATTCGTAACTACTTACGATAGCAATTACGCTAATTCGATATGTTCCGTGCGCCGCGTTTTGTGCGTGTAGTCATTATGGGACTGGCCATATAGTCGAGGTAGCGTTTGCAAGCCGGGCCCCAGCCTGCGCGGGCCCTACCGCACCTACCTTCAGGCTTACGACCTACATATAAAATATTTTATTCGTACCTAGAGAAAAATTAGATGGACAAATTCGAACGGTCAATAGCGGTTGGCCACGAGGTCATCCCTGAATATTCCCGCTATTTAGCTGAGAGATATGACTCTCTTGTACATTATTAAGCTCAAAAACTGTGATGCGCATTTTTTTTTTTGTTTTTGAACGACAATATTTACCGATCAATTAATTGCGGAATTCAATAACATTTTTAGTACAAAAATGATATTAAAAAGACGTTATTGAAAAATTTTGTAAAGGCTATAGCTTTGAAATAATTGATTTTGATAGTTTTTCGATGTATGAAATGATGGATGTATGAAAATCGATATGCCAAAATTGGAAAGTTAACATGAAAAAACATTTTGGAAATTTTGGCCAGCGACAACTTTGAACTAATCAATCGATTTTGATCTGTTTTGTGACATTCAACTTACGTTATTAACCATTAAAATGTGTATCTAATCTATCAATATCGAAGGCTTATAGAGGGCCCTTAAATTCATAATACCACCGGGCCCTTCAAGCCCAGTACGACCTTGCGTGTAGTGATACGTGCGTGCGCGATCACATATATCACGTTCACGTATATAGTGTCGTGCGTGCTGTTCCGGAGGCTCGCTTAAGTTGTTTATGCTAATAAGTGCATTAATTGTGTTAGTATTTAATTTGAGATATAGCGTAAGTGGCCTCGCGGTCGCCGGCCGATTATGCATGCGTGCTCGGCCAGTGCGCGCGATCGCGCTACCGCGCCCTTCGCGGATGATGACCGCTAGCGTCGGTAGCGGTCGTTCCTGTTTACGTGCGCTTTCGTTTTCGTTATCGGTAGTTAACGATTATTCGCGCATTTTTACGTTGTCTAGTATTAGCTTCTCGATAAATTAAATCAATTAAGATTTAAATTACGTCATTTAGTGTTTTCCTATAAATTTTTAGTTAAATATTTTATTTTATTTAAAATATCGTAATATTTTTAAGATATCTATCGTAGATAGATATCGTAATATCTCAAGGTCTCAGAGGTCACTCTCAATGGGTAAGTTGAAAACTCTATTTATAAAATTTTTGGAGCAGCAGGTGGAGATACGAGGTCCCCACCGAATTCGAGAATATTTTCGATGCCATGGTAACTAAAGCTAACATCCGTGATTCATCCCCATGTATGTCCGTTTGTAGTAGCGGGAGGCGCTCATCTAGCGCAATCTCTTCTGACGATGACCCTATTTCGGATAAATCGGACAACACCATTAAAGGTTCGGATGAGGAGGCTGCAGACTCCTTTAAATTAGTTAAAAGAAAAAGTAGGAAAGTCGCCCGCTGGCTGCGTAAAAATAGCAGCAGTCATGAGAGCGACTTCAACGGGGAAGTCGAACTCAATCATAAGAAATCGGTAATTCACCGTGACTCTCCAGCCTCTTCAGATCACTTTGCGACAAAAATGACTATTGTTCATCCGAAGCAAAGAACCGTTGGTGTCAAAACTTCTCCAGCTACCGGCACTAAGACATCGCCTTCCCTTCCCCCCCAGCCCCAAAGTTAAACTACCTTCAACGATTTGTCTTAGAGACAAATCTAAGTGGAATTTTGTATCGGTTGAGTGCACTAGTATGCACATTAATTACACGCATGCTCTGAATACCAAACGGTATTGCGGTATTAGGATCTCGACAGGAACCATTGAGGATTTTAGAAAACTCAACGCCTTCCTTATCAATAACAATATCCCACTCCATACTTTCGTGCTTGAGGAGGAGCGCAAAGTGAAGGTTGTCATTAAAGGGATACCTAGAGAATTTGAGACTGCGGATATCAAGGATGATCTCATCAATCAAGGTCATCTTGTTCTTGCGGTACAGAATGCACCGCAAGAATGGATCAGCATTAATTATTGTATTAGTTATCCTCGAAAAACGCCCAGGCTAGGGAATTATTCAAAACTCTAGCTAGGAGTGTGTGGTCTCTCTGGAGTTGTACTGGACGCATTATAAAAGAGGTATGCCCAGTCAATGCCATAGGTGTCAGCTATACGGACACGCGGCTGCCAACTGTTTCGCTCAACCGCGATGCGTTAAGTGTTTGGTCCCACACTGGACCAAAGACTGCGATCGCAGTAAAGGAATCAAGAGGAAACCCTCCTGCTATAATTGCGGTCCAGACCACACGGCCAACAACTGTGGGTGCTCAGAAGCACCTAAACCTAAACCAAATAAATTTAGGAATCTGAATAGGACGAACTTACCGATTAACAGACCTATTAATCAAAATCAATTTCCTCCATTATTTCAATCAAACCGCCCAACTGTGAGGGCGGAAAGCAAACATATCGCGAAGAATTCTTGTCGTGGATTATCGCGGATTTCTTGTCCACCCCCCCCCCTGCTGTTAACAAATGGATGAATCCGCTTCCATGGGTTAACC